>APFE031036912.1:2644-48384 GCA_000404065.3 Pinus taeda | reverse complement strand
GTTTGTTTTATGTTTTATGTTATTTTTGTAACACTCTTATACTAATCATTATCATTATTTAATTCATGTTATTACTATATTAGTAATCTTAATTCATTTTATTACTATATTGTTTCTTCGTTTTATGTTTTATGTTTTACTATTTTGTAACACTATTTTGTAAAACTATTATACTAATCGTTATCATTATTTAACTCATGTTATTACTATATTAATAATTTGAATTCAAGTTATTACTATATTGCTTGTTTGTTTTATGTTTTACTATTTTGTAACACTATTATACTAATCATTATCATTATTAATTCATGTTATTACAATATTGTTTGGTTTGTTTGTTATGTTTTATGTTTTACTATTTGTAAACACTATTATACTAATAATTATAATCTTTTAATTCATGTTATTACTATATTAATAATTTTAATTCATGTTACAACTATATTGTTTGTTTGTTTTACGTTTTACTGTTATGTTACACTATTTTGTAACACTATTATGCTAATATTTATCATTATTTAATTCGTGTTTTTACTATATTGTTTGTTTGTTTTATGTTTTATGTTCTACTATTTTGTAATGCTATTATACTAATCATTATCATTATTTAATTTAAGTTATTACTACATTAATAATTTTAATTTGTGTTATTACTATATTTTTTTTTTGTTTTATGTTTTATCTTTTACTATTTTGTAACGCTATTATAGTAATCATTATCATTATTGAATTCATTTTATTACTATATTAATAATTTTAATTCATGTTATTACTATCTTAATAATTATAATTCATGTTATCACTATATTGATAATTTTAATTCATGTTATTACTATATTGTTTGTTTATTTTATGTTTTATGTTTTACAATTTTGTAACACTATTTTATAACATTATTATACTAATCATTATCGTTATTTAATTCATATTATTACTATATTATTTGTTTGTTTTACGTATTATCTTTTACTATTTTATAACACTATTTTGTAACACTATTATACTAATCATTATCATTATTTAACTCATGCTATTTCAATATCAATAATTTTCACTCATGTTATTACTATATTGTTTGTTTTTTTTATATTTTATGTTTTACTATTTTGTAACACTATTATAGTAATCATTATCATTATTTAATTCATTTTATTACTATATTAATAATTTTAATTCATGTTATTACTATTTTAATAATCTTAATTCATGTTATTACTATCTTGATAATTTTAATTCATGTTATTACTATATTGTTTGTTTGTTTTATGTTTTATGTTTTCCGATTTTGTGACACTGTTTTGTAACACTATTATACTAATCATTATCATTATTCAATTCATATTATTACTATATTGTTTGTTTGTTTTACGTTTGATGTTTTACTATTTTATAACACTATTTTGTACCACTGTTACACTAATCATTATCATTATTTAATTCATGTTATTACTATATTGTTTGTTTGTTTTATGTTCTATGTTGTACTATATTGTAACACTATTTTATAACGCTATTGAAGTTTTATGTTTTACTATTTTGTAACACTATTATACTAATCATTATCATTTTTTAATTCATGTTATTGCTATATTAATAATTTTAATTCATGTTATTTCTATATTGTTTGTTTGTTTTATGTTTTATATTTTACTGTTTTGTAACACTATTATACTAATTATTATCATTATTTAATTCATGTTACTGTATTAATAATTTTAATTCATGTTATTACTATATTAATAATTTTAATTAATGTTATTAATATATTGTTTCTTTTTTATGTTTTATGTTTTACTCTTTTGTAACACTATTATACTAATCATCATCATTATCTAATTCATGTTATTACTATCTGAATAATTTTAATTCCTATTATTACTATATTGTTGTTTGTTTTATGTTTGGTGTTTTACTATATTGTAACACTATTATACTAATCATTATAATTATTTAATTCATGTTATTACTATATTGTTTTTTTTTATGTTTTATGTTTCACTATTTTGTAACACTATTATACTAATCATTATCATTATTTAATTCATGTTATTATTATATTAACAGTTTTAATTCGTATTATTACTATTTTGTTTATTTGTTTTATGTTTTATGTTTTATGTTTTAGTATTTTGTAACACTATTATACTAATCATTATAATTATTTAATTCATGTTATTATTATATTAATAATTTTATTCATATTATTACTATATTGTTTATTTGTTTTATGTTTTACTATTTTGTAACACTATTATACTAATCATTATCATTTTTTAATTAATGTTATTACTATATTAATAATTTTAATTCATCAATTATACCTTCTATAAGAAGAAGAATATAGATAAAACTAACCCTTACAATGGTTTAGAGAATGATATATCTAGCCTAAGGAATATTGGGAATGTCCTTTTAATAGGTGAGTTTAATGCTCGAACTTCAAACAACCAAGCTATTATTATAAGAAATAATTCCAACCCTAATCCTCTTTCTTTAGATGAAAACCCTACTCTTGCTAGTAGGTACAAAAGGAGATCTAAAGACCTCGGGGAAAAGTTGTTTGGGTTGGAGCTAGTCAAGCTCTGTAGTGCTCAGGATCTCATAATTTGCAACGGTCTAAAAAAGTGGCCCAATTCCAATAAGATGACCTGCATCCATGGACTTGGTAGTAGCATGGTAGACTACGTTATTTCCAATCTCCCATTATACAATGAAATAATAAATTTTGACATCTTAAACGACCACGAACCTGACTCTGATCATAGGCCTTTACTTATAACTCTCAATTTTTTCATGCATAGAGTTCCCACAGAAAATAATACTTACAACCAAAAGAACTTAATATTTGATAGAAATAAAAATGATATCTTTCTAAATGAATTAAAAACTAATTTTCTTCCTTTATCTAATATAGACAACATAGAAGACCTATATCATAATTTTACTACAACCCTCTCATATTCTATTAACAAGTTCCCAATTGAAGTTTCAAATAATAAAAGAAATAGAAAAACCAATCCATGGTATGACAAAGATTTTAAAAGTGCGAGGAGAGCAATTAAGGAAGTTGTTGATGAATCTCTTAAAATGGACAAGATAAAAATATACAAAGCCATAACTAAAAGGAAAAAGAGGTAGCACATTTGTCAAAGGTAGGAGAATCTCTTACACCTCTCTAAGGTAGCTCCTAAGAAATTTTGGAGGTAGATTGTGACTAGGAAGACTAAAGATAATAATAAAATTGCTCTTCACGATTGGAATTCCTTTCTTAAAAAGCTTTATGAATCTCCAAATGTCATGGATAATTTGGAAACCCTGCTCACAACGAAATAAGTTTTCTCTTTAGAATACATTAAGTTTGGTTTTAATTGCCTCACTAATGGAAAAGCTAAGGAAATTTAAGGTTACCAGGCAGAAATCTTAAAATTGGAGGTCCTATCCTCATCCCCCACATCCACAAAATTTTTAATCAAGCAGTCAAGCAAGGGTTCCCTAAAACTTGGATTGAGAGCCTCATTATCCCTATTTTTAAAGTTGGGGATACAAATAACCCCTCTAATTATCAGACGATTATGATCAGCCCTCTCTTAGCCAATTATCGGACAATTATGATCACTCAACAATAGACCACCTTGCTACGCGTATGATCATTATGGAGGAATGTCATAATGATAAATCCAATTTATTTTGTTGCTTTGTGGACTTTAGAAAGGATTTCGATATGGTTCCTAGATACAACCTTTGGAATAGATTAGAAGAGCTAAAGGTTCCTCTCGAGTTGAGAACTGTCGTTATAAGGTTATACGAGAATTTAATTGCTAATCTAAAGAGCAATGAGGGGTGGTTGAAAGATATTAAGTGTAACATCGGAGATAAACAAGGCTGCCCCCTCTCCCCTACCCTATTTGGCATTTACATTGATATGCTCGAAGGCTATTTAGAGGAAGCAGGATGTGATGTCACGATCTTATCTAGGATAGTCATCATCCTTCTTCTCTGTGTTGATGATATTGTTCTTTTTGCAAGGTGCCCATCTGATCTTGATAAGAAACTCAGGCTTCTTAAGGATTTATGCTCTACCATGGGAATGATTGTTAACACTGACAAAACAAAAGTTTATGATTATCAAATCCAAGAAGGACACTTACGCTAATTTTATGTATGACAATAATAACTTGGAGGAAGTGTATTCTCACAAGTACCTAGGAATTGATATTCATCACAAGCTCAACTAGAATCATAGCATTGAGAAAAGGATTAATGGGGGGTGGAAAGCTTATTTTGGTCTTGAAAATAATTGTGAAGCAGAAAACCTCGTAATGTGGGATAAAAAGAAGTTCCTCTTTAAAATTTTAGTCACTCCTGTTATCTTATATGGCTGTGAGGTTTGGGGTTGCAGCATCTCCAGAGAATCATGGAGAAGTATTGAGAAAATTCAGAAGCGTTTTATAACTTATAACCTAAAAATTAAAAGTAATACACCCTATCTGTTATGAAACCAACTCAAGAAAAAGATAGAAAAGATAGATCAACACTTTAGAATTTAACCTCTTCGAGGGTGCAACCTCCTTTACATTACATAAATGAACAATTCTTGGATGATTCAAATGACAAAACCTCCTTTCTATATATAGGAGTCTAAGGAGTCACAATATAACTCAACTGACCTAACAATAATAATATAAAGCCACAAAATAACAATAGAGGGATTCTATGGGGCACAATAATAACAATATGGTGACAACAGGGGCACAACAATATTAATAACGGATAAAACTGCAATTGTAATGGGGTAATTAGTAGTATTATAGGGACCCAACATGCCCCTCTCCTTCAAAAAAGTGTTGTCCTCAATGCTTGAGTAGTTCTGGATGCTTCTATATAAAATTCTCATCCTCCCATGTGGAATCTTCAGTGGATAAGTTCTTCCACTTGATAAGATACTCCAAAATTGATCAATTTCGTAGTTGTTGAGTTCCTGTTTCGTGATTGCTTCTGGTTCCAATATAATGTTTCCTTCCCCGTCAAGTTCTGGCAATATTGTTTGAATTCGGAGCTTGTCACCTATAACCTTCTTTAAACATGAAACATGGAAAACTGGGTGCAATCGAGAAGCTGTAGGAAGCTCCAATTTGTATGTCATAGCAACAATCTTTTGCAACACCTTGTAGAGACCATAATACTTTAGTGATAATTTATTATCCTTGTTAGCGTGCTTGAGAGACATTTGCTTATATGGTTGTAGCCATAGGTATATCCACTCACCTACATCAAAACTTCTTTCACTTCAATGTTGATCTGCCTGTTGTTTCATTCTATTTTGTCCCAACACGAGGTTATCCTTTAAGAGTTGGAGGACTTGTTGTTGATGTTCAATGTGATGTTCCACTGCTTGAACCTTAGAATTTTCTCTTAAATATGATGTGATGGATGGTGGCTGATATCCATAAAGTGCCATAAATGGGGTCATTTTTTTGTTGTATGGAAGGAAGTATTATACCACCATTCAGCCAAAGGCAACCATTTGACCCATTGTGTCTGTTTATCAGATACAAAGCAGCGAAGATATCCTTCCAAACATTTGTTTACTATCTCAGTTTTTCGATTAGATTGAGGATGATAAGATGAGCTATGAGCTAACTGACTACCAAGACAAGAAAATAATTATGTCAAAACATTTCCAGTGAAAATGGGATCTCTGTCACTTACAATAATCTTTGGGTTTCCATGTAGCTTTTGAATTGTTTCCATAAATGCAGTTCAAATTGTACTAGCTTTAAATGAATGTGATAATGCACAAAAGTGTGCATACTTAGTAAGTCTATCAACTACCACCATGATGACACTCTTTCCCTTAGACTTGGGTAAACCTGTGATAAAATCCATTGAAACTTCCTCCCAACATTGGCTTGGAATGGATAAAGGTTGTAATAGACCCGGTGTCTTAATTGTTTAAACATTATTTTGTTGTCAAACCAAACATTCCGTCACAAACTTTTGAATATCTGATTTAAGGCCATCCCAAAAAAATTCCTTCCTAACCATGTGGTAAGTTTTTTAAAATCCTGAGTGCCCTCCTAAGGGAAAAGTGTGCAATTCCATAAGAATCTTTTCTTTTAGCTAGGAATCCTTACAGAGGTATAAGCGATCTTTATACCATAATGAATCATTTTGCCAGCTAAATGTATCCGACGTACTGGAATCTTGTTGTAAATTTTGAATAAGTGTCCAAACTTCTTCGTCATTCTTCCATTCCTCCCTTGCTTCGTTTATCCAATCTAGTTGGATAATATAAATGGCGCACAACAATACTTCCACATCCTCATCCTTTCTTGAGAGTGCATCTGCCACCACATTTTTCTTCCCTTTTTTGTAGATGATTTGAAATTCACAACCCAACATCTTTGTGACCCACTTTTGTTGCTCTTTAGAGGATAATCTTTGTTCTAAAAAGTATTCAAGGCTATCATGATCTATTTTTACCTTGAAGTGTCTTTCCATTAGGTAGGGTCTTCATTTCTTAAGTGCATGGAGTATTGCCAACATTTCCTTCTCATAAATAGCTTTGTGTAAAAACTTTCCCTTGATTGGATGACTTTCAAAATCAATGGGTCTTTCATCTTGCATTAAAACAGCACCAATTCCATTTCCTGAAGCATCACATTCCACAATAAAGGTTTTTGTGAAGATCTAGTGTAGCTAAGAACTGGTGGCTTGGAACATTGCCTCTTTAAGATGTGTCGAAGGCCTTTGTTGCTTCTGGAGTCCGCATGAATAATGCATCTTTTCTTTAAATAATGTTGTTAGAGGTGCTACTTATTCTCCAACAATTCTTAAACAAACCTTGCGATAATACCGTGTTCAACTTGAGAAAAATCCCTCAATATGCTTTAATGGATGTGGGGATTTTCATCCTTAATTGGGCTTTAATTTTGCTAGGGTCTACCTTAACTCCAATGAGAACAATATGACCCAGATATTCCACCTCTTGTACTCCAAAGAAACATTTGGATATTTTTGCATATAATTGTTTCTCCTCCAATAGTTGTAGTGCCTTGTCAACATGTTCAACATGATCCTTCCAAGACTTGTTGTAGATTAGTCTATCATCAAAAAATACTAACACAATTTTTCTAAGGAATGGTTTGAAAATGGAATTCATCAAACCTTGAAATGTTGAAGGTGCATTGGTAAGGCCAAAAGGCATGACCAAAAATTCATAATGACCCTCATGAGTTATAAATGATGTTTTCGAAATGTCTTCAAGCTTCGTTCTGATTTGATGATATCCTTAATGAAGATCCAACTTGGTGAAGCAATTGATCCATTCAATTCATCCAGTAATTCATCAATGACAAGAATGAGAAACTTATCTTTAATAGTGAGCTTGTTGATCTCCCTATAATCCAGACACATGCGCCATGATCTATCCTTCTTGTGCACCAATACTACTGGAGCAGAAAAAGAACTTTGACTCGGTTGAATTCTACCAGCCTCCAGCATTTCTGTAGCCATATGTTGAATTTCACTCTTTTTGGCATAGGGATATCTGTATGGCCTGATGTTTGGAGTAACACTTCCTGGAATCAGATGAATAACATGATCATGATCACGAATAGGGGGGAGACCTTTCAGAGTCTCAAATACCTTTGATTGATTTTTCAAGACTTTTAGGAGATCTGGAGAAATAGATGATTGCAATGTGGAAACATCTAGCGAACATAATTGTGCAATTACACCTCTTTGTTCCTTTTTTAGAAGCTTTGTCATAGTGTTAGAGCTGATTATCTTTCCTGGTTTCCCTGCAATACCCCTTAATTCAACTTCCTTTCCTTCCATAGAAAAATTCATGAAAAGTTCTTGAAAAAATAAAACCTATTGTACCCAAGGGTTGTAGCCATTATACTCTTAGTACAACATCAACACCTCCCATTGGAATGGAAAGCATTGGACTAGTCAATACATATTCTCCCATGGATAGCTTGATATTATGGCACTTTCCAGAGCAATTTATTGTTCCTCCATTTGCAACCAAAACTTGACACTCTAGTGTTGGATATAAGAAGCAATTAAATTCTTTTGCTACCTTACAATGAATAAAATTGTGGGTACTTCCTGAATCAATCAATACTGTTACCTTTTTCTTCTTGATTTGTCCTTCTATCATGTTGGTTTGAGGAGTGGTAATTCCCGCCAATGCATTACAAGATATGATCGGATTCATTTTTTCTTTATCTAGGCTTTTCCTGGAATATATCCTCTTCCTTTGACCTTTCTTGCTCCTTTTCTTCTTCCTCTTCACAATCTATGTAGAATAATTTCTTCTCAGCACACTTATGACCTTTAGTGTATTTGCTATCACAACTGTAACAAAGCCCTTTTGCTCTTTTTTCTTCTTATTGTTGTGGTGTCAACCTTATAGGTTGTGGAAGACTAGGGGCAACAACACTTCCATCTTTATAGTGTGAGTGGTATGGTGGTATGCTTCCTAGTTGCCATAATTTTGCTTTCCATTTTTCTTGCTAACCTGAATGCCTTCTCTAATGAATCAGGTTCCCAAAAGCAAACATCATGTTGGATATTATCCTTTAAAGTCCCTATGAACACATCAATCCTATGCTCCTCTGGAATATTTTTTACCCTTATGTTCAATTTTTGGAACTCCCCAATGTGCTCCATTATTGAACACTTTTGTTTGAGACTTATCAGTTGGCTAAAAATAGTGTTGCTTTTTGTATCCTCATAATGTGCTATCAACTCTTCCATAAAAATTTGTCAAAGTGATAACTTGTTTACGAGAGAAAAGCCATTGATACCATACAAACTGATTTGGTTCCAAATATAAAGTTGCAATACGTACCTTTTGTGTGTTTTTCACATTATTTAGATTGGAAAATTGCTCCATCTATAATATCCATGTTTTAGGATCCTTGCCATCAAACTTGCTCATATCAATCTTTGGAATATGGTGGGTCTTCGATCCAACATTAGAGTCTATGAAATCATGATTAACATTTTTTTTTGTTCATATCATGAGTTTCCTTTACTACCCTTTCACCATTAGTAAGTATTTCTTGTAGAAAATTTGTCAAATCTATCTTCAAATCTATCTTCAAATCATCCATCTTAGCTTCCACGCCATTTATCTTAGCTTCTGTTAACTTTTGTGAGAGTGACATTTGTTGCACTTGGTCTTGTAATTTTGATATATCATGTAGCATTTCTTCCTCTTCTTCATGAGTCATGCTAGAGCTTTTAGGTTGCTTACTAGGTTTTTTCATTTTCTTTCCTCAAGGCATCATTTATTGATAATAATTCTCTACTATGCCCTTTGAATTCCTTCAAAATAATTTTTCAAACCAGCTTAAGCAAAAATTTAAAAAAATCTACACACCTGTTTTCACTTTGTAGGAGCTCGAAATTGCGTCTTATGTATCTCTGTAATTTCAGATCATCTAGTTCTGAAATTGTGACCTGCAGTAGCCCCCTATGTCCTCTTTCCAATGCCACCAGGCTGATCCAAATTGGATTCTCCAAGGAATATTTATGCCAAATTTCCCACAGTGACCTGATTATAGACTAGTTCAGTAGAGTGAACTTGTACGACATGCCACGTATCCCTTTTTCAACCTTTGGCTCTGAAAACTATATACAAGAAACTACAGTCTATTCTCTTTCTATGCCTTCTTATGAAATTTCAATCCAATTCTCAGAGAGAAAGTTATGACAATTTTTCCTAGGTCACCTGCTTGGAATGTAATTCAGGAGTCTGTAAAGGACCAACTTCCTCATATCATATCTCTTCAAATATAGCTTGAAAATCTCTGAAATTCGGATCCAAGGTTCAGTGTGATTTCGTCTCAAATGGGTTTTTGTTTTCACTTCTGAAACATCACAGAAAAAAAGTTATAGTGAAAATGCCACGATGACCTATTTGGAGCAATGAAACCCTAGAATCCAAAGCTCTGATACCAAATGTTATGAAACCAGCTCAAAAAAAAGATAAGAAAAAAAAATCAATGCCTTGAATTCGTGTTTCAACGGGAACAAACCTCCATACATTAACAAATGAATGATTATTTGATCATTCAAATGACAAACCTCCTTTCTATTATACAGGAGTCTAAGGAGTCACAATATAACCCAGCTGATCTAACAATAATAATATAAAGGCACAAAAATAACAATAAAGGGATTCTATGGGGCACAATAATAACCATATGGGGACAATAAGGGCACAACAATATTAATAAGGGATACAACTACAATATTAATGGGGTAATCACTAGTATTTTAGGGACCTGACAGACCTCCTAAGTTAGGAGCCTCTTCTCTTGCTATATACACATCACAAACCACTACTCTTTAGTTTCTCTTCTTAGGGACAATATTGTGAGGAAGGAAAATCGGGACCCCCTAAGTTAGGAGCCTCTTCTCTTGCTTGCTGCATCTTGAATGAAAAACTTTTTAGTTTCTTTAAACTTAGAAGTTATTTGTAATATGCATTTCCTTTCTTTCTTTCCATCCTAAACAAACTTTCTACAACAGTTTAAAGTGACGTCCCATATATTTTGGTTTGCTTCTAAGTTTACAAAACCCCCAAGTTGACATATTAAAATAACAAGGGATTTAACATACCATTAAACCACCCTACTTTTTTTGCGTCGTTGCCAAGGATGCAATCTTAGATGTAAGCTATTTAGGAGGATTGTTTAGGACGCATTTTTCATTTAGGGTCATTTTCATTTAGGTTTAACTACATTTAGGCATTTTCATTTAAGTTTATTTTTCATTTGCATATAGAAAACATAGAAATAAAACAAAACATCCACAAATCAAAAACCCCCATTCAAAAAAAAAAATAATAATAAATAAAATCCAATCGCAACAACCTTTAAGTTTTTCAGATTTTGAGTTTTGGGTACTGTAAGAACCCCTTTCCAACTAATCCATATGTATATCTGTAAGAACGATGAGTATAAGTTTGGAACAACTCACTCAGATCCTAGCAAGAGTCACGATCTCCTCTTCTTGCGAAGAAGAGATATTGACAGCAACCAAAAGCTTAACTAATCCTCCAGAAGAAAAAAACGAATCAACATTCAAAGAATCCTATACATTTGATGAGGAACAATTATTTGAACAAGAGATTGAGGAGGACAAAGAGAAGTTGCAACATGGTCTGAATCAGAGTAGAAATCACGCCTATGAAAGCCTTATCGAAAGATGGTTTCGATGCTTTCAAGCAAATACCACGTTATATCAATTTCATTTTTATTTCATTAAATCACAGTCACAAAAACTAGATTCGATCATCCCTGTATATTTTCATTTTAAAATTACAAAATTGGAAATGAATATATTTTTATTACTATTGCGTGAATGGTTACATTGGAAATTTAATTATACGTAATGGTTTGCAATTTTCAATTAGCGTAGAGTAGTTAGGATGATATTCTCAATTTAGAATAAGTATGCTCTCCTGTTGCGTCTTCACATGATCTTGAGGATCAGAAAGTAGGATGTCTATAAATGTTATCAGGAATGAATAAACCAAGGGTTTGCAATATGCTTAATTACTTTCACCTGCAAATCAATTTGTCTCCATTTGCTAATTTGTTTTTCATCCTAAAACAACAATTTTTCTAGATTAATCTATAGTTAGAAAAAAATTTAAATTCTTTTTTAAGATTTTAATCTTAATACAACATAAAAATAAAAAAAATGATTAGAAATAAAATTAAATTTCTTTTTTAAAATATTTTAATTTTAAACAAACATAAAAATTTAAAAAAATAGGAATAAAATTCAAGATTTTAATTTTTAATACAAAAAAATTGCAAAATAAAACATAACTCAAGAGGAGTGTCTTTATATGTTGAAGTAACAATGGTGATAGTGGTTTTGTGAGCGGTTTCTTTGACTAGATATGGCCCATTTATAACTATTACCTTCTAAAAAATTGGACAATAAAGAGAGATCTTTATGCGCTCTTATTGCCTGGTGAGTAGACCAAAGGTTTTTCTCTTTTAGTTTGAAGTGATGTAGAAATGGTTTGAGAAGATGATGACTAAGATTACCTCTTCAAGGTGGCATTGATTGGGGACTCTGGTATGACGAAGTCCAATCTGATGCCAAATATTTACTAGGAATGAGCTCAACTTGGAGTCCAAATCCACCATCGTAATGAAGTTTGCGACTCGAAGTATAATAGTTGATGATAAAAATTTGGGACATAGTTGCTCAAGAAAGATACTGGGCCATAACAAGTGCATATTATTGAGGAGCACTTGGTACATTGACTAGTTTATGATGTAACCAGACATGTAATCTTTGGGAACGTGGAGAGATGTCTTGAAGAGCTTAGAGACCACACTGATGCCAATATTGTAATAATGCTTGTTGGTAACAAAGATGATTTGCGCCATCTTAGAGTTGTTTCTATAGAGGATGACAAAGAATTTGCTGAACGAGAAAATACATATTTAAGGAATATCAACTTCGGAATCAACAAATGTTGAGAATGCATTCACAAAAGTAATTCGCTAGATTTTCCAGATTGTGAATAAGAAATATCTTGGGGAAAACCCAATAGTCATGCCCAGTAAAGGATAGAAGATACATGTTGGAATAAGGATGATGTGACAACAATGAAGAAAATTGGCCATTGTGCAGTGCTATCAAGTGTTGTCGCCTGAAGCTTTTGCTTCTAAAGAAACTCTTTTTGAGGAATTGATTTAAATGTAAAAAGAGGATGCGCCAGCCTGGATACTGATAAAATTGCATCGATACCACTCATCCAGGCGATAAAAAAAATTTCTCAGCTAAAAAAAACTTCACCCCTCAGCATTTTCTAAACTTGGTCAGAGAAAAATCCTCGAAATTCATCAAAAGTTGGCCTCTCTTTTTGTATTAAAAACTATCCTATCTTCACATGATTTCCTGTGATCTCTCTCTCTTAGGATCGCGATTTCCCCGGTCCATCATTCATTCGAAGATCTAAGATTTGATTCAATTGAGCGATATATTTAGAAGTCAAATTGGCCAATGAGGAAAATCAAGCATTTTTTTGTAAAATATGGAAGAAATCGGGCTAAGATTTCGATTGGTCCTGCGATGACATCGTAGAGAACCTACCTATGAATTTGTAGTGAATTGTCAGTGATTGTGCAAATGTCAAAAGTATAACAATTTTTATGCTTAGCGTTTTGATTCCATGGACTATATAAATTTATTTCTATGTGCTTGATTTGATTGCTCTCTATATATTGTGTGTTACAGATCCATTTGGGCACATCACTCCCATCATCCAGATCAGGGTTTTAGGGCTCATCAAACCCTAATCTCAGTTGCTACATGCCCTAGATAAGTCACCCTTTTGAATGCCTCCTTCCCAGACAATTTCATGACTTGCAGACACCCTGAAATGACCTCTAAAGGGACCAATGCAGGTAGGCCCATGTAAGGCTACGCTGTAGAGCAGTTGAGTCCATGCCAGGGTGCTCTGCAGAGCACTTAGGCCCTCTTTCACCTACGTTGGGTGAGATTGAGAAAAATTCGCATAAGGTTCGGGGAATATTCTTATCTCTTGGAGTCATCTAGAATTTTCCCTCACTTATCAACTCCTATGAGCTCGAAAATGGATGAGGAATGAGTTAAGATGCATCCTATTCTCTCATCCATTCCTCCATGGAACTAATTCTAATTATGGAAGGCCATTCAATACCCCCATTTATGACATAACCTCCTTCATCCTCCTATAAATTGAACACTCATCTAAGTGATCAGAGGCTGGACTATGTTGAATTTAAGGAGATAATGTTGCTATGAGAATTGACTTTGAGACAAGTATTGTGATGCTACAAGTTTGTCATGCTTTGATGTGATGTGGATGGGATCCAAGATGGAGGAGTGACTTCGAATCAGACTTGATGGTTGTAATTCCTTCTTCTATTTCAATAAAGTATTTGAACCTTTTTCCCATATGCTATCTTGTTATATGATTCTTATATGTGTGAATGTATATGATTCCATTTACTTGTATTCAATAGATCTTTTTCTTTGATCAGTTCTTTGTCTTTTGTTGATGTTTACAGGTACTTCTCAAGTGTGTTAAGTATGAGAAGGAGCGACATGATCAATACAAAGGAGACAAGAGGAAAGCGGAACTACAAGTAGGTCTTCTCATCTTCTTTGTCTTATCTATTGCTTATTGGAAAAAGCTAAAGTGCTTTATACTGTTGTTATAGTTATGGATACTTATCTAGGGAATTAGTATTTATTTGTAGATACCAAATTCTCCAAAACAAATTGGCGACTCCACTGGGGATCGAACCCAGAATCTCTAGTTTCGCAGACCAGAGTTACCGACACAATTAACTTTCCTAATTCAAGTAAAGGCTCTCAATAAAAATTCTCACAAAACTATTATTGATGAGGGGGCATCTACTTGCATTATGTCAATGAGCTGCTAGAAAACACTTGGTTCATCGCCATTGTCACGATCACCAACAATTTTAAAAGCTTTTGATGGATGAACATATATGCCTTGTGGGATTTTGAGTAACCTACAAATTGAACTAGGGGGCAAAACAATTACTGTTGAAGTTGAGGTAATTGACAAACCTCTCGACTACAACATTTTACTGGTAAGGCCATATGTATATGCTATGGTTGATGTGGTTTCCATGTACTTTCGTACGATTTCGTTCCCTCATAAAGGTGGAATCACAGTTATCGATCAGCTTGCCTTCTTTGCATCTAATTCTCAGGCTATTGGAAGCATTCTATTGGTACACGAACCCTTGCTATCACTTCAAAGTGTTGGTGTAAGTCTCTTTAAAGATACTTCCCTAATGGGTACTTTTACGCTACCGTCACCATCTGATTTGGTGGAAGTGGCAAGAGTAGAGACTTGCAACATGATTTCCTCCACCTCATCTGATTTAAGAAGAATTACCAATAATTCTGAGGTTGATAGTAATACTGAAGTTATGTTGCTAAGCCCCATTGAGGTTGCATAACAATCATTTTTCTGGCTTGTGTGGCAAACCCAAATCCACTTTCATCAATTGTATGGGTAGACCGTTCATTAGAATATGATACTTCTTCAGATCCTTTTTCACGTGTAGTTTCTACAGATGAAGCAATCGTCCAATCAATGGTGATAGGAGAAGAACCTTCGGAAGATCATCATTGTTGTTCCCATCTTCTAGATGACATTGAAGATTATTCAAATGAACTTAACCACCCACCCTTCAGTTGTTGATATTCTATTTGCATAGATACAATAGATTCCGAGAAAAACCTGTCAAGTATTGAAGAAATGATTTCTCTTGATATTTTGACCAAACCGAATGTTGTAGAAAGCATTCATGTTGGAAAATCTTGTTCTCCATCGAAAATTTATAATTACCATACTTCCTTTCATGAATTTCAAGAAATATTTGCATGGTCATACGAGGAGATGCTAGGTATAGAGTTTAGTATTGTTGAACTTGAAATCAAATTGTATCCTGATGTCAAACCAGTACGACAGTAGCTTCGACCTATTCATCCAAAGAAAGTCACTTCCATTAAATCAAAAGTTGAAAAACTTTTGCATGTTGGCTTCATTTAAACCATACATCTTATTAACTAGGTTTCCAACATTGTTCTTGTCATGAAGAAACAAGGGACAATTCTAGTCTGCGTCAATTATAGGGATGTAAATCAGGCATGTCCAAAAGACAATTATCCTACTCCTTTTATTGACCAGATAATTGATGAATGTGCCGGATGATAAATCTTCTCTTTTATAGATGGTTTTTCCAGTTACAATCAAACCAATATCCACTCATAGGGCCAATATAAACCAACTTTTATTTGTCCATGGGGCACATTCGCATATAGGAAATTCCGTTTTGGTTTGAAGAATGCAAGGGCCACATTTCAGAGGGAAATGAAATATTCCTTCCATGACATAAATCACATTGTTCAACCTTACCTTGACGATTTACCTTCTCATTTACAAAAGCAGACTGATCACCCGCAACATTTGAGAGCAATAGTTTTACAGTGCCGACACTACAAGATATGACTCAATCCACACAAATGCGTGTTTTGTGTTGGTTTTGGTTGATTGCTTGGATTCGTAGTGTCTAGAGATGGAATTCAACTCGATCCATTAAAGGTTCAGGCAATTCTTGACTTTCCTCCACCTTCAAATCTTTTACAGTTACAGAGACTCCAAGGGAAGGTTAACTTTATGAGGAGGTTCATTCCCAATTATTCTAAAATGGATAAAGGTTTTACACGTCTTTTGAAAAAGGGGATATCCTTCCATTGGGATCAGGTTGTGCAAGCTTCTTTCGATGCTCTTAAAGATACCTTGATTAGAGAGTCATTAATCTATTTTCTAAATTATCAAAACGACTACTTTCTGTATCTCGTCGCTGCAGATACAACCATTGGCATGGTTTTAGTCCAAGAGGAAGATGCAATTGAACATCTGATATATTATTTGAGCCGCAATCTCAATGATATAGAAAGTAAGTATTCTTATGTTGAAAAGTTAGCATTGGTAGCTGTGCAAGCTATTTAGAGATTTCGCCACTACTTCCTGCTCCGGAAGACCACTGTCATTTCAGATTGAAACCATATGACATATATTTTGTCACATCAATTGCTGGGGACAAATACTCAAAATGGATAGCCATTTTATAGGAGTTTGATATGGAATTCATCAAGTCCAAATCAAAGAAATCTCTAGTTTTCATTGAGCTACTTTGTGACTTTCCCTCGATCTCCATTGATTCAACATCTGAACCATCAATTTTGGATGAGTCTTTGTCCCTAATATCTTCATCTGACCTGTGGTATGGAGATATACTGATCTATATCCAGACCCAAACTTTCTAGCCAAATACCTTTCACTTGCAACAACGACGTATCCGATACCAAGCCAAAGATTATCTAATCATTGGCGACAATCTTTATCGTCATGGTATTGATATAGTTTTATAGTGGTGCCTCACACATGAGAAAGCTGAGAAAGCATTAAATGATTGCCATTCAGGTGCTTGTGGTGGACACTTATCTGGTTATTCTACCACATAGAGAATTCTTTGTGCCAGTTACTTCTGGCCTAGTATATTCAAAGATTGCATAATTGTCGTCAGAAGCTGTCATGCATGCAATATTTATGACCATAAAGTTAGATTGCCACCTACACCATTGCATCTAGTCGTTGATGTTGGACCATTTGCCAAATGGGGCATTGACTTCATGACATGTAACCCCACCTCGCTTGGGGGGCATGGGTATATTATATTCGTCATTGACTATTTTACCAAATGGGCTGAGGCGATTCCAACGTTAAACAAAAGTGGTGAAATGACTGCTCTTTTCTTTTTCAACCTCGTGGTTGCCCATTTTCATGTACCACAAGCCATCGTTATAGATCATGGGTCGCATTTTCGCAATCACATGATGGTTGGGTTGAATGCTAAGTTAGGACTATCACATGATAGTTCTACCCCTTATTATCTGTAAGCGAATGGAAAAGTTGAGGCCATCAACAAAGTACTGAAGTGAATGTTGCAAAGAATGATAGGGGTTCATAAATGAAACTGGCATTTAATCTTATACTCTGCCTTGTGGGCATATCGAACCTTGGTAAGAAATGCAACTGGATTCACAACCCTTTCACTTGGTGTATGGTTTGGAAGCAATCTTACCGATACAATGTGAAATTTCATCTCTCAAACTTGCAATTGACCTGTTACCCGACACTTCTAAAGAAGAAGTGTGTTTCTTGGAACTTATCCATCTGGATGAAACTCGTCGTGATGCCACATTGGCTAATGAAGTGCATAAGAAACGAATCAAGGTGCAATATGATAGAAATGTCAAGCCTTGTATCTTCTCAGAAGGAGACCTGGTCTTGCTTTACGATCAGGACGCTGATAAACTTGGAGAAGGTAAATTTGAACCGATGTGAATGGGTCCTTATATTTCCAAGCGTGTTTTGGAAAAGGGTGCCTACGAGTTAGTAGATTATGATGGGATTCCATTGTCGCAGCCCCAAAATGGATTGTACCTCAAATATTACTATGCTTAATTGAGTGTAGTAAAACTCATTGTATATATGATTTCATTGCATGTGTGTGTGTCTTTTATAGTTTTTATCTGGTTAGTAATCCGCTTTGCATTTGTTGCAGATGTTGGAATCTTTTGAACCATTTGTTGGTTATGCCGATGGTGCTAGTCGTAGTATGCAGAACCTATCGTCTGTAGCATGGGCTATTTTTGCTCCAAGTGGCGAGTTAGTTAGTTTTCAAGGGATTTGTGTCAGTTGATCGATGAACAATATCGCTTAGTATAGCACATTGATCGAACTTCTCTCTGATGCCATTTAACTTGGCATTCACCGAATCATCGTTACGTTGGACTCACAACTTGTTGTACTAGAACTTACAAGTGTGTATACTTTCCGAAACCCAACAATTCTTCGTATGTTCCTTAGAGTTTGTATTTTGGAAAGGCATTTTGAATAAATTCAATATCAACATATTTCCAAAAACTTTAACATATTAACTGATTCTCTAGCGAATTATGTGTTAAATAGACATTTGCGACACATGTAAAAGTAATATTTTCAATTCACATCATTAGTTGAATAGGATTGCACATAACCATAGAAAACTATGAAAGTAAAAATAGATAGATGTTTTAAAAGTTTTTACAAAATTTGTGCCTAAGAAACGTTTGGTCATCTGACCCAAAAACTCAAAATGCATGCAAAAACATCCTAAGTAGACCTAATGATGCTGATGATAATAGGTCAAAACATGTGCTATCATGCACAAAAGCCTCTTCCAATTTCTAGGAACACCAATGATGTGGCGCTACAGCCTGATAGGTAACTCCTCAATCCATACATCCAGAATACCAAGGGTTAATCCCTCTATGTGATCCTGCAACTCTACCAGTGTCTCGGCCAAATCCAAGTCCCGAAGAATTGCTCTCCTAATGTTTCTCCACACTGGCCCCCCTACCCCGTGTTGGTGTCCCACATGTTGAACAATAGCCACATTTGCATGCATGAGAACGACTTTAGTTTAGTCTTGAAAAATTAAAAACACAAAAACATGTAGAAACTTGAAAAATAAAAAACACTTTGGTCAAACAATTTACCTATAGCGCCCCATTATGCTCTAACTGGTAGAATCAAGTCTGGATCTCCACGGAAATCCATCCCTGATTATGGATGCTCCTCGATGACAAGGTTTTGTTGATCGAGCCAACTGAAGAATGCAATGGAAAAAATGATTGTTGATTGACCCGCATGTCGAAATTCGACCCACCTCTGCATACATGGATCTCTAGGACCAGCTACACACAGTGATACATGTTACGGTTGCATCAATGGGATTCTCTCTAAGGTAAACGCAATTAAGATCGAACCATAGCATATTTTTTTTTTCTTACCACTTTTTACCTTGGTCAATTTTTCTTTCAATGAAGAAAGTACGACCTCACACCAGTTGAATACTTCTGGCTCTAGACACTCAAGTGCATACTGCATATATGATTTGTTCACTAGATGAAGTGTCACACTGCCAGCCAACTTTGTGATTGTGAAGAGGATCATTCTCAAAGGAAAATCACCTACATCCTTGATGTTTATTTTCCCATCCTTTCTAGGCTGTGTACCTGGCCGACAAAACTATCGAATGTAATCCCTCACCAATTCACCTCCATGGGCAAATCCGGAAAGTGAGATGGGGCACCTTTCCTCGACAATTTAATAAGAAAGTAAATATCATCAATGGTAATAGGGACCATTTTGTCCCTTATGTGAAAAGTTTGATCTATCGGATCCCATGCATGAACAAGGAACTGCAATATTTCTATTTGTTGCCTCATTTCGGACAACCTGAAGTATTTGTGTAACCCACAATTTTTGAGGGCCTCAACTATACCTAGATTGTTTAGGGTAGCCATGTTTTTTTCTTCATTCTCTCTTTCTCACCATGTAATCAACATTCTAACCCGATGAAAGCCTGAAATCCAATCATAAGCTTAGTTAGGATCCTTTCCATGTAAAAAACAAGACAAATTTTGGAGCAAACAACTAAATCAAGTTTGGGAAACTTTCCTAGCATAACCTAGGCACAAAGAAAGTGCGTTGAAGAGTAGGTAGTCTTCTATCAGGGTGCTCTTCAATGCAGTTTTCGATGTGAAATCTTGCATTGATCCCAGGGCGTAGAAATCAAACCCTAGAGGCCCCAAAAAACCCTAAAACTTGCATGAACTAGTAAAAGAATGACCTGAAAAGAAAGAGGAGGGGTAGATATCCTACTTGGTCCAGATGGCATGAGAAATGGTCCACAGAATCTCTCGCAATTAGCTAATGAAGTTCGAGGTATAAAACTAGCCCAGAGCACAAAATTGAATGGTAAGTATCAAATGGTAAAACTTTCATGGTAAAAACTTGTTTTATGTTTATTTCATGTTCATTAATTGAGTAAACATTAGTATTTGCCTATTTTTACCTATTAAACAGGTATTTTTAATCCATTTGGTGATGTTTTGAGCAGGTTTTGCAGCTGACTTATTGAATTCACGTGCTCGATTGTAAATTGTACCTTTGACCATAGAGCATACTTTTATCTCTTTTTCAATCTTCGTTAAATAACAAAAAAGGAACCCCCTTGGAGTCCTCTTTAAGCTCTTTTCAAACTCTCTAAACATGAAAATATTACCGAGCGCTTGTTTTTTTCAACTCGTTAATGAATTGGAAACGACATCTACTCAGTATAAGTTTAACCCTTTTTCGAGCTAAGATAGATTAACTACGAAAAAGGAATATGTTGACCGAACATGGTCAATAGGTTCTCTTTCGTATTGTTTTATGATTTTTTGGGCTTGAGAGACAAATCAACGAGAAAGAACTTGTGGAGTTTTCAAACTCTCTAAACATGAAAAGGACTGAGTTATCTTTGTTGTTAAACTTGTTAAAACATCAAATATCAACAAACTTGTCCATCTAGACAAGACCGAGTTTCACCTTTGCTAGACTCGTTAAAACATCACATAGGATGGATTCACCTGAAGGGTGGAATTATACAACAAGCATATGTTATCCTCCTCAAGCTTGATAAAAAATAAAGAGGTATTGGTCAGCAATGACTTGGGAAAATGGAAAAAGGGGAAAACCACTTTATGGTAGCAGGTTGTTCTTGAACATGACACTTTCACTTCATCACCGTGACTACTTGGGTTGGGTTATCATCTTAATGGTTATCATACCATCCATCACTTTGTTTTGGGTCAATGCTACCAATTCATTTCAGTGACGCCAACATGTTCAAGAGAATTCATCCTATTTAAATTCATCCTTTGCGATACCATAGACATTCATTTTCATGACTGCCATTCTTGAACCTTGTGTTGTCAATCAAATTTCGTCTCCAAAATCATTACACTCATTTTGTGTCGTTGGTGTGGGATACATCAAGGCCCTTCTGTGATGAGTCACTTCTTGTCGACATCAGCACATTATCCAAGAAGTTGACATAGAAACATCCTTCCAGTACTTTGAGGCTTGCATACATCAATGGTAGGTTTCTCACTTCTAGCGATATGTTGACATCAATGGCCTTCGACTAAAAGACTTCCTATGGTGTTCGACATCAAAACATCTATTCACACCATGCAAAATGTACTGTATACCTTGAGGATCATTATCATTATTGGTGATTTCTCTTGCGTCTGTTAATGGCTTACATCATTCGCTGGTAATCAAATGATGTCTTCCCATGTTCGAATTCAAATCACATATTCACATGGTTAGACTCGTACTTGAGCAAAAAATTGAATGAGATAGAAGACCCTAGATCTAGTTTCATCCATCCGGGTTGCCATTTCAAGAGTACTAAATCATATGTACAATGGCTTTACATTGATGGTCATTCCAATCATGGGTCTATATTTGTAGACGACTGTCTGTGTACATGTAATGAAAGTTTATATACTGAGCATGGGTATGCCTTCCCTCAACAATTCATGTAAAAAATCAAAATATCGTGATATATATATTGTAATTGATGCAGGTCACCTTCTACTTCGAAACCTCATCATCACATCGTAAAGCATTTCATTCGACATTAACATTTTTTTCGATTTCATGCTTTAGGGGGCAGCTATTACAGATCCATTTGGGCACATCACTCCCATCATCCAAATCATTTTTTTAGGGCTCATCAAACCCTAATTTTAGTTGCTACATTCCCTAAACAAGTCACCCTTTTGAATTCATCCTTCCCAGACAGTTTCATGACTTGAAGACATCTTGAAATGACCTCTAAAGGGACCATCGTAGGTAGGCCCATGTAATGGTGCATTGTAGAGAAGTTGAGTCCATGCCAGGGTGCTCTCTAGAGCACTTAGGCCCTCTTTCACCTACGCTGGGCGAGATTGAGCGAAATACACATAGGGTTTGGGTAATATTCTTATCTCTTGTAGTCATCTAGAAGTTTCCCTCACTTATCAACTCCTATGAGCTCGAAAGTGGATGAGGAGTGAGTTAAGATACACCCTATCCTCTCATCCTTTCCTCCATGGAACTAATTCTAAGTATGGAAGGCCATTCAATACCCCCATTTATGACATAACATCCTTCATCCTCCTATAAATTGAACACTCATCTAAGTGATCAGGGGTTGGATTATTTTGAATTGTAAGGAGATAATGTTGCTATGAGAATTGACTTTGAGACAAGTATTGTTATGCTACAAGTTTTTCATGCTTTTGATGTGATGTGGATTGGATCCAAGTTGGAGGAGGGACTTCGAATCAGACTTGATGGTTGTAATTCCTTCTTCTATTTCAATAAAGTATTTGAACCTTTTCCCCATATGCTTATCTTGTTATATGATTCTTATATGTTTGAATGTATCTAATTCCATTTACTTGTATTAAATAAATCTTTTGCTTTGATCGGTTATTTGTCTTTTGTTGATGTTTACAAGTACTTCTCAAGCGTGTTAAGTATGGGAAGGAGTGTCAGGATCGATACAAAGGAGACAAGAGGAAAGCGGAACTACAAGTAGGTCTTCTAATCTTCTTTGTCTTATCTATTGCTTATAGGAAAATGCTAAAGTGCTTTAAGCTGTTGTTCTAGATATGTCTACTTATATATAGGGAATTAGTATTTATCTGTAGATACCAAATTCTCCAAAACATTGTGCCTCTGGTAGCATGCGATTCACTCTTCTCTCATCGGCTAACGAACGCTAATGAATTCCTTCTGACCAGTGTGACTTCTTGTCTTCATTATTCATCGTTCTCCTAAAAGGACAATCGTTCATCTATCTTTTCCCACGTCGAACTCTACTATTGAAACAATGTAGCATATCAAAAGGATGAGTTTTTGGATACTAATATAATACACTCGGGTTCAATTTCAGCACCTACTATATCAAATCGAAATGAATGGTGAGATGTGTAATGCATGATGATTGGGTACTTCTCATTCAGTCGCATTTGATATGCCCCTACTGTATCTCCATGAGGATAAATTCGAAGGCAACATGATGTTGGAGCTTTAGGAGGTTATACCTGAGCTCTTTGCCTTCCTTTGTTCAGCGACGATTTATCATCAAATTCCTGAAAGAGCGATCACTAAGTCTAGCAGAATTGAAAATGGAGAAACTATTTGACAGAGAGAAACTATGGGTGGTATGGTGTCTTGAAACCACAATTGAAAAAGTATTTGCACCTATGCGTTGAAATCGAATCTCAGTAGGTTGTGTTAGATTTTGATAAGAGAATTTATGATGGCACCAATAACAATCGGAGATGAGGTTCCAAACAACGTTCTTCTATCCACTCTTTGGCCGCTAGGAAGAAGATTATTCTTTTTGGCATCCCGGGGGGGTTTCACACCAATTTAAATCCAGTAATTTTTGGCCATGAAGGACATGACCATTTGTGAAACCCCAAATTCCAGCTCGATGCATTTAGGTATCGAACATCAAGATTGTTGCATACTGCTGCATTATGTGTAAGGAACACTCGTTCATACTTAAATCTTCTCTGTGATCTTTATATCAACTATATCTCCTGCTACATGCACATGTTGGAAATAATACTGAGAGGGGGGGTGAATCAGTATTATCAAATCAATAAAACTTTTTCATTTCCATACTTAGATACATATACGCTACTTCAACGCAACTGTGTCTAATGCAACTAACGTATATCCAGAATACTTATGATTCAATTAATCCATTAAATGTTGATCTTTAATTAGTGCATCAGAACTTCTTTAACCATATGTATAGTAAGCAGGTGTAGTAAAACAGAACAGATCATCACACACAAGAAGTACACATGAACACCACGATATAAGGTGGAAACCCAATGTGTGTGAAAACCACCTGCTGCAAGTCGTCTCTATCTTATTTTAATAAGAAACTTCTTTTACAATAGTTTTGTATTGGTGCAGTCTTATACCAGTACGCAAGCTTCTACATGTAGAAAGCTACAACCTTCTCTCGTTCTCCAGACTCTCCTGTAAGGGAGCTACAACCTCCTTAGCTCTTGTACTAGCCGATCCACTTACTAGTACGTAGGTGTTGGCCTACTGAAATGCTCCAACCTTTACTTGTTCTCCAGTTGCTACTGGAAGGGAGCTACCACCCCCTTAGCTCTAGTACTAGCTGATGTACTAGTACGTAGGTACCGACCTATAGAAAGCAACAACCTTCTCTTTCTTCCTCCAGGTACCACGTTTCATACATTTTCAGACTGAAGCACAACACTATAATCTGAAGGCCACATTTCATCCAATTTTCATACTGGACCCATCAATATCATTGAAGCACACAATCAATCAACACTAGCATCATCAATCTTTGAATCACCCAATAATGAATCACTGAAACCTTGTCAACAAAAAAATAGTCACCAAAACACAGAGCAGAACATTGAACTCTGCAACAATATTCAGAACCAACTGTATCATAAAAAATTATTCATTAAAATGCATACACTACTTGGATGAACCAAACCCGCGTACATACGCGCTTTTACCAAGGCCAACCCGCGTACAGATCTATAAATATTCAATCATGACTTGCAGCTATTTCAAACTTAAGTTATACCCAGTTCAGAACATTACATGCGTCAATATACATATCTAGAACAAGCATAATCAACCATATAGAGGTAGTTCATTTCAAACCATTTGACCCCGATCTATGCTTAGATCTTGTTCTCCATCAACCAGTGAGATCCCTCCTTAGCTCAGATCAAGTAATGCATCATAACCCATATCCTACATACTGGATCTCAAACTACATCAGATATTCAAGTCTTTTTCCATACCGTTGCCTAATGATCTTCTTCTCCTTTTATAGTCTTAGGCCTTACTCAATACCATGGTCCAAAACCATAACAAAAAAATACCATGGACCCAATACTTGGGATCAACCCTTCTGACAAGATACCATGGCCCAAAACCATAAGTTCAAATACCAAGGACTAAATACCACAGACCAAAATAAGTTCTCCCACATGTACGCGCTTTTCCTTGCGTGAAAGTGCGTGTATACGCATACGCGCCTTGGTAATGTCTAACCTGCATGTATACGTGGCTTTGTTTGGACCAACCTGCATATACACTATTTTCATTCATAGAACCTGCATGTATACGCACCTTCGCTTTATTGAAACTGCATACAGATCTATAAAGGATAACTCACTCTTTCAAACATTCTTGTAGTCTGATCGTCAATTCCTTGCTACTGACCTGCTGCACTATGATTTGTCATCTGTGTGATTTTCCATCAAGGACAACACTTGTCTCATAATGCCAACAATCTCCCCCTTTGGACTTGATGGCAAAAGCTAACTTGTCATACTAAGAAATGTCATCTAATTCCTTTGAGTTGTCCAGCATCCCGTGCATTCAGTCACATTTGATATCTCTTCTATAGATTCATCTAGTTATAAATAAGTGATATGTTCTTATACGAGTGGGTTGCCATCAAGTAATACATGCACCAACATGTTTATTCCTTTGTTATTCTTCTTTGTATTTCGTTTGATGCAATGCAAACATGTATCCGTTGATGGAGTGGTCAGAGGAACTATACTACCTGACGAGGTACTGAATGGATTGAGAATGGAACTTGTGCATATAGATACGTTGCTCGGTAATATTACATCCACTAAGCGCTTAAAACGAGTAGTGGAATGTAGTAAAAAGTGACTAGAAACCCTATAGTTGTTTGTAGCTATAAATACTAATTCTATGCTTGTTGATGAAATACAAGTAATTGAGGCCCCTGTGAGTGTAGGGAAAGGTGTGAATGTAGAGAATGGAGAATTTTTCGTGAATATGGCGATTGATATGCCACCTTCATCCTCTTCTACAATTCTGGACAGTGGAAGTGACTTAATTTGGACACAGTGCAAGCCCTACCGCCGTTGCTATAACTAGAAAATACCAATGTATGATACTTCATTGTCCTCAACTTACAGAAGGGTGCCTTGCACAATCCCTCTGTGCTATAGATTGGGGTTCTTTTTTTGCAAAGATAATTCAAGGTGTGTGTATGGGTATTATTATGCTGACCCTGACTACACCAAGGGGATCCTTTCAAACGAGACCTTTACCCCTTTCTCCTCAATCAATTCCCCATATTGCGTTTGGTTGTGGTCATTACAATAAGGGAAGGGGATTTAGCTAGCCAAGTGGATTAGTAGGCTTTGGATGAGGCCCTCTACTCTTAACCTCAAACCTTGGGCCATTGGTCGGTAATAAGGTTTCTTACTGTCTCGTCTCTATTAATGTTTCTCTTTCCAAATCCAACCCTTTTCACATTATTCCACAATGAAGTCATGCAATGTTGCATGAGGACATGCAACAAGTTCAGCTGGGGGAGTATATAATTCCATCACTGTTTTGTTTTGACACCTTTTCTTGCTGACTCAACCAACATTTTCTTCATTTGATAGATTGTTTTTGTTTCATGTTTACTAATGGGCTGTGTAAACAATAAAAATAATAAATAATAAAATCAAAACAATTAAAAACAAATAAAATCAAATAAAATCAAATCAAAACAATTAAAAATATATAAAAATCAAAACAATTAAAACAAACAAATAATAAAAAAAAAGATTTCACAAATGGACATTTCATCACTCTTGAAAACAATTTATGCTAACTTGTTTCTTGGAGTCATTTCAAATGAACTTGCATGCAAAGGTAACATGTAAGAAAGATGCATTTCATTTTATTTGGTTGCTAGCATTTCTGCCTTTATACTTTTCAGAAGCTCTCATAGTTTTGATGCAACATTTGTACTGACCCTTTATAGGTGCGTAGATGATCCAAGTCCATGTAGATGTGATCTCCAGAAATCACATTCATCATAGAAAGCTTGGAGGAGCTAATTCTTCATTACAAATACCGTGACATTTGCCGCTACACAAAAACCTTTTGTGTCATGATATGTTTACCCACATTTCTACTTTAAAACTCATTAGTCATCCATGTTAAAGTCCACTGATACATTGTCTTATCCATCCCGACTTCACACATCCACTTTTCTGAGTTGCATACAATTTTTCCTTATTTTCAATTCATCTTTTTGTCTCACGAATAAACCATCCATCTCTCTACATTGCCTTGTTTTTCTTACCATAAAAACTGTTTGACCTAACATATTTTATCTAAAGTCCTACCAATCATTTTGTACGAACTCACGTTGACCGATGTGGGATTCCTTAAGGACCACCTTTCAACAAGTGTTGATCCATTGACCTCAACACCTTATCTAGGATGAAGACTAGAGTCATTATTGGTACCTTGAGGCTTGTATGCATTAATGACAAGTTCTTTCACTAACAATCATGGGAATACATCAATATCCCTTGATTGTTGGATCTTGCAAGTGGCTCAACATCAGCTCATCCATTCGTACTTGGCAAGATGTACTTATATATCTTGGCACTCATTGACATTAATGATAAGTTTTCCTCACATTGGTTAATGAAATTCATCAATGGTTGGTAATCCAATGACTTCTCTTCATGCCTGACATAAACACATTTATTCGCATGACTAGAATTGTACCATCGAGTTTTGTAACGATTGAAGGCAACATCATTTCAACAGTTTGAAGTAGGAATCAATTTGTAACAACAACAATAAAGATCACAATATTTTCATTGTTGGAAATAATACTGAGAGGGGGGGGGGGGGTGTGAATCAGTATTAGAAAATCAATAATCTTTTCATTTCCATTATCAGATTCATATACGTTACTTCAGTTAAGGCAACCCATGTGTATACACAACTGTGTTTAATGCAACTAGCGTATATCCAGTAAACTAATGATTCTATTATTTGATCTTTAATGAGTGCATTAGAACATTATTAACCATATAAACAACAAATAGGTGCAGTAAAATAGAATAGATCATCACACATAAGAAGCACACATGAACACCATGATATAAGATGGAAACCTAATGTGGGTGAAAACCACCTGATGCAATTCGTCTCTATCTTTTCAATAAGAAACTTCTTTTTACAATATTTATGTATTGGTGTAGTCTTATACCAGTACGCAAGATTATACTTGTAGAAGGCTACAACCTTCCCTCATTCTCCAGCTTCTCCTGGAAGGGAGCTACAACCCCTTTAGCTCTTGTACTAGCTGATGTACTAGTATGTAGGCGCCGACCTACAGAAGGCTACAACCTTCTTGTTTCATCACAACACCATAATATGAAGGTCACATTTCATCCAATTTTCATACTGGACCCATCAACAACATTGACTTTCAAAATCAATCACCACTGCAATACAACTATTGCATCACACAACAATGAATCACTGAAACCCTGTCATCAAAACACTATCACCAGAACACAGAGAAAAACCCAAAACTCTACAACAATATTTAGAGCCAACTATATCATAAAAAACCATGCATCAGAGTGCATACGCTACTTGCAAGAGCCGAAGCAGTGTGTATACGCAACTTCACCAAAGGGAACTAGCGTATATGTCATCAATTACTTACTTATAACTTGCCGCACTTCTTGACTTCATACATACCCAGATCATTACATACAAAAGGATAATACATGTGTTAACAACCAGATCTAGTCCATTAGATCACATAAAGATAATTCATTATGATCCTGATACATTATTAGATCTCATCCATCAATAATGAAGCTAATCACAATAAACCAATCTGAATACGTAGAATACTATCACCAGTAAATAGTCAAGAGAACTCAAAAATTTGCATCAACAACCATAACCACTTGTAACTTCAAACATAATAGTTCGTATGGTATACGCTACTTAGATGTGTCTAACCTGCGTATATACGCGCTTTTATCAAAGTCAACTAGCGTATACATATGTAAATATTCATTCATAATTTTGCAGCTATTCCAAGCTTCAGTTATACCTAGATCACAATATTTACAGAACATCACATGCGTCAATATACAGATCTAGAATAAGCATGATCAAACCATATAAAGACGATTTATTCCAAGATTATTCATTCCAAGCCATAAGATCCCGATCCATCATTAGATCTTGTCCTCCATCACCCGCTGAGATTCCTCCTTGGCTTAGATCAAGCAAAGCATCATAAACCCATAACCTGCATATTGGATCTCACACTACATCAAATATTCAAGACTTTCTAAGTGCTTTTTCCTAATGATATTCTCCACCTTTTATAGTCTTAGGCCTTACTCAATACCATTTTTCAAAACCACTTAGAAGCAATACCTTGGACCAAATACCTGGGGTTAATACTTCGGTCAAGATACCTTGGATCAATAGCACGGGTCAAAATACTAGCGACCAAATACCACAAACCAAAACCAAGTTTTCAACATGTACATGCCTTTCCTTGCGTTAAAGTGCATGTATACACATACACATCTTTTGGTCGGCGAACCCGCATGTATACGTGGCTTGGAGAAGGGGAACTTGCGTATATTTCTTTTTTTCTTCATTCTGAGAGCCTAAACCGTCATCTGAGTGAGTTGCCATCTAAATTGATTCCTTGAAGCTGCCTTGCATTTCATCACATCCATAAATACTACTGTCATGCATTCTGTCACATCTGATATCTCTTCTGTAGATTCATCTAGTTACCATGTACAAGTGAGTTGTTCTACTAAAAGTGGGTTTCCATCAAGTATAACACATGCATCATAACGCCAACAATCTCCCCCTTTGGAGTTGATGGCAACAATAACACTAAGTCACTCTCCCCCTTTGACATCAAGGGCAAATGGAGGACCAAGATCTTCTCCCCCTAACAGTAGAAGACTTTCATATCTGAATAGTTGAATATTAATCATGCTTCCCCTAGGCACATGTTGAATTCTTTGATTGAACTCCCCCTTTGTTCATGTTGAGATGCACTGTATCATCCATGCTCCCCCTGAGCATATGTTGAATTCTTTGATTGAACTCCCCCTTTGTTCATGTTGAGACGCACTGTATCATCCATGCTCCCCCTGAGCATATGCAGAGTCTGCAAATATTTTCAAGAAAATGACATGACTCTATAACTCAACTATGTGAGCTTGACCTTCCTATCACCAATGACTCATACATACATTCATTCTCCCAACCAAGTGGGGATAAACTTGACTCATCCACCCAACCAAGTGGGGATATACCAGATACCAATTGTTTATACATGACTGAAATATTACATCATCCTCCCCATGCATAGTGGGGGTAAAAGTTACATCATATGACCAAAAGAGATTCATTTAACGACTACAATAGACAAAGACAAACTATTACGTTATGGGTCTTGATATGACCTTTACATCAAATGATATACATGACATTGAGACAAAATATATAAAACAAGACTATGATAGTCATCAGCAACTATCATACACAATGTATGATCTTCTCCATAAGCATCTGTCAACAAAATCCAGACCAACAACCTGTATATGTCCATTAGTGTAGATATCATCAACCTGTGACAAGGTATGTCTGCATATAGATATCAACTCAACCTCTTGATCTTGAACATTATCATAACCTTCCATGAATGAATAATATCATCATATAGGTAATAACTTATCATCATCATGTCTCCAACAATGTAGCTTTGAGTTAATCATCCATGTATCCAACATAGAACTATGTATCTAGAAAACCTTGAGCTCAAGATCTTTTGTCAAAATTTCTTGATATCATCAACAATAACAATCCTCATCCATGTGAAAGCCAAGAAATATAGGAATCATGCATCATAACTGTATTATATGATCTTTATGCATATGACGACAACAACATATGAATGACTCATCATCAAGTAATGAAGTTGTGTATTCAAGCTTTGTACTTCTCTTTATCCTTATGAATATCACCATGTAAGCAACATATATGCATCATCACCAAGGAATTCAAACCCTAATGCCAAAAATGCATTATTCAAAGCATATGCTCCCCCAAACCTGTGCCATCTGTTCACTGTTAGATCTGATCATGCACATATCAGCAAGAAGTATCGAGGCATCATCAACAATCAGATATACATCAAGTTAAATTGTGAGGATTATGACTATCAATATATTTCCTCTCATTATTAGCAGATGTAACCATCATCAAACAGAGAAATAATTGAATGAACCATATCAATTCCTTTTCACCGAGTCTGTCCCACTGATTTTCCTCAAACTAACATATACGCAACTGTGCAGTGTCTAACTCACATATATACATGACTTATCTTCATGAAACTTGCGTATGAGATTTAGAACACTGGAGTTTCACACTTTCAGCTCCCTCTGAGTCTGTCATGTCTGTACATTTTGTTGTGCCACATCTTTCTAACTGTACTTCCTTCTTCTTCCATATCTTCAAGTGTGATGATGTTTTCTTCTTTTGGTATGGTGCTCGTACTTTGTTCCTACATTCCTTTGCTATATGTCCAAGCTTGTTACATGCATAACATCTCACATGTTTCATATTCCTTTTATAGTAGTCAATGGATTTGTGACCAAACATATTGCAAGCAAAACAATATCCCTTAAAGTACCTGGAACGTGATGATCTTTTTGTGTGATAGTCTTGAACCATTCACTTCTACATCTCGTTGCAACATGTCCAAAATTATGACATACATAACATTCAACATTATTCATCAGAGGAAATAACTGACTATCACTTCCATAGTTAGGAGTAAAAGATTTTCTTTGAAGAATTTCTTTCCTTGGTTGTTGAAGGGATTGACCTCTCATCTCCTTGTTGAGCATTTCAGATTTTGCATTAGAGTTCCCTGTCTTACTTTGTGAACTAGATTCACCTTGAATAGATTCATAAAAACCAAGACCAGTTTTGATAGTAGGAGACCTTTTACTACTAAGAATATCATCCAAGATCTTAGTATTATCTTGAAATCGTAAGAGCTTATCCTTTTCTTCTAATTCATCTTTTAGAATATTTACCTCAACTTGATGTTGCTCTTCCTTTTCAAGATATTGCTTCTTCATGACTCCTTCAGCTTTTCTTCCTTCTTCTAACTGATGAATTAATTCAAGAACTTTGTTTTATTGTTTTTCAAGAGCTTGGAGTAGTTATTTATTCTGCTTATTTGATTCTTCAAGATTTTCTTTTAGCGAGAGGATCTTAGCTTCAAGACTTTCATAGTAACTGGATCTTACTATGAGTTTCTTGATTGTTGTGCTCATTTCATTTACTTCATTTCTTAATGACGTCACTTCATCTTGTAGCTTTTGACATTGATCTTCATTTTCCTTGAATAGCTTCCTTACCTTGTTTCCTTCCTCTAGTTGAGCTTTTAGTTTGGTAGCTTCTTCTTTGGAGGCACATTACCTTTTGTCCAATAGATCTTGTTGATCTTTACTTTTTCTTGTAAGCCTTTTAAATTATGTCTCTATTTGATATATTTTATCCTCACCCATAAGAGCAAGTTCAGTTGTTTCGTTATCACTTGCATCATCTTCAAATGGATGGAGAAATGTATCACTAGAGGATAACAAACTCATACCTGATAGTTCTTTTGCTTGTTCATCTTCATTCTGAGGTGATTCTGGATCTGAAGTGTTGCTTCCACATATTCCCCAATCGATTCTCCCACTGCCATAGTTCCTTTGAGATGTCTTCTTCTTCTGAGGCGCTTTCTTCTTTAGCTTCTTTCCCGTTGTTCTACGGATCTCCTTCAAGCGATCAAGCTTCTACCAAAGGACCTACTCTGATACCAATTGTCGGAAATAATACTGGGAGAGGGGGGGGGATGAATCAATATTAGAAAATCAATAAACTTTTCATTTCCATTATTAGATTCATATACGCTACTTCAGTTAAGGCAACTCGTGTGTATACGCAACTGTGTTTAATGCAACTAGCGTATATCTAGTAAACTTATGATTCACTTAGTTGATCTTTAATGAGTGCATTAGAACATTATTAGCCATATAAATAGCAAACAGGTGTAGTAAAACATAACAGATCATCACACATAAGAAGCACACATGAACACAATGATATAAGGTGGAAACCCAATGTGGGTGAAAACCACCTGTTGCAATTCATCTCTATCTTTTCAATAAGAAACTTCTTTTTACAATATTTCTATACTGGTGTAGTCTTATACCAGTACGCAGGCTTCTACCTATAGAAGGCTACAACCTTCTCTCATTCTCCAACTTCTCCTGGAAGGGAGCTACAACCCCCTTTAGCTCTTGTATTAGCTGATGTACTAGTATGTAGGTGCTGACCTACAGAAGGCTACAACCTTCTTGTTTCATCATAACACCATAATATGAAGGCCACGTTTCATCCAATTTTCATACGAGACCCATGAAGAACATTGAAGTTCAAAATCAATCACCACTGCAATACAACTATTGCATCACCCAACACTGAATCACTAAAACCCTGTCGTCAAAACCCTCTCACCAGAACACAGAGTAGAACCCAGAACTCTGCAACAATATTCAGAGCCAACTGTATCATCAAAAACCATGCATCAAAGTGCATACGTTACTTGGAAGAGTTGAAGAAATGTGTATACACAACTTCACCAAAGTCATATATGTCATCAAATACTTACTTATAACTTGTTGCACTTCCTGACTTCATACATACCTAGATCATTACATACAAAAGGATAATACATGTGTTAGCAACCATCAGATCACATAAAGATAAGTCATTATGATCCTGATCCATTATTAGATCTCATCCATCAATACTGAAGTTAATCACAATCAACCAATCTAAATATGAATAATACTATCACCAGTAAACACTCATCAGAACTTAGAACTTTGCATCAACAACTAGAACCACTTGTAACTTCAAACATCATAGTTCATATGGTATACGCTACTTAGATGTGTCTAGCCTACGTATATACGCTCTTTTATCAAATTCAACCAGCGTATACATCTGTAAATATTCATTCATAATTTTGCACCTATTCCAGGCTTCAATTATACCTAGATCACAATATTTACAGAACATCACATGCATTAGTATACAAATCTAGAATAAGCATGATCAAACCATATAGGGATGATTCATTCCAAGCCATAATATCCCAATCCGTCATTAGACCTTGTCCTCCATCACCCGTTGAGATTTCTCCTTGGCTCAGATCAAGCAAAGCATCATAAACCCATAACTTACATACTGGATCTCACACTACATTAGATATTCGAGACTTTCTAAGTGCTTTTGCCTAATGATCTTCTCCTCCTTTTATATTCTTAGGCCTTACTCAATACCATGGTCCAAAACCAATTAGAAGCAATACCTTGGACCAAATACCTGGGGTTAATACTTTGGTCAAGATACCTTGGATCAATACCAAGGATCAAAGTACCAGGGACCAAATACCATGGACCAAAACCAAGTTTTCAACATGTATGTGCCTTTCTCCACGTGAAAGTGCGTGTATACGCATACACGTCTTTTGGTCGGCGAACCCACGTGTATATGCGGCTTGGTGAAGGGGAACCTGCGTATATCTCTTTTTCCTTCATTTTGAGAGCCTGAACTATCATTTGAGTGAGTTGCCATCTGAACTGATTCCTTGAAGCTGCCCTGCATTTCATCACATTTATAAATACTACTGTCATGTATTCTGTCACATCTGATATCTCTTCTGTAGATTCATCTAGTTACCATGTACAAGTGAGTTGTTCTACTGCAAGTGGGTTTCCATCAAGTACAACACATGCATCATAATGCCAACAGTCATCAACACAAAGAGAACAAAGAAGCAAATCAAATTCCTTTGTCTACATACTCCATGATCCAACATTAGCAACCACACTCTTTAGTAAACACAACTTGACATTGAAGGTAAGAGAAGGTATGTTGTTTTCTAATTTTTAGTCATGCAATTCCTTAAAATTATAAAACAATAATTTGGAAAATACCTCACTCCCTTTCTCATATTGTCATAAACTAAAAAACAAATTTAGTTGGGGGAAGGAACATCAATTCATTTTATACACCATCACACATTTTCATTTCATTCCAACTTGCATATTCTTCCCAATCAACTATTGTTCCGCAGAATTCCAAAAAGATTATATGCCTTGTAAATTATTAGTTCATTGATAGTTATTATAGGACTTGAAAATAAAATTCTCAATGTTTTCATGAAATTTGATACAAAAAAAATAAAAAGCATTGTTGCACAAGAACCAATGCTCAAAAAATTTTCCGTTGTCACAGAAGAACCAACCATCAAAAGTATATGTTGCAATCAAATATATTACACTTTGCAAAAGAGAATATTATGACACAAATATTGAAGAGAATCAATACAAGTCAAATCATAAAGAAGCAAAGCATTTCAAGAAGATAAACTTATGGAAAAATGAATCAATGCAATAGTTGCATGAGGACATGCAACAAATTCAGTTGGGGGGTATGTTGAGTCTCAAAATTGTCTTCCATCTTCATCCATATTTGCATCATTTCATAACCATTTAACCCTCATTTCATAACAATTTAGCTTAAAACCCTACATCAAGTAACCATCTTCATACGTATATGGGTTAGGATCCTTGTTTTCCAAAGTTATTTATCTTATCTATATATGTTTTATGAGTTTTGTGACATGTGTAGGATTATTTGGAGGTCCTAGAAGGGTCTTACTTGGCCTCCCAAGATCAGATTCGAATTTCAACTCAAGAGGTGGACCATATTCCAAGGAGAAAGATCATGGAGATCTTAATGTGTCATAGGATTTGTATCTAGTATTTAGGGATGAGTTGAGACAAGTATGGATCTAGTAGATATTTAAGGGATCTATATTTATTGAGTAGATATCCCTAATTCATGTATAAATAAGAGGAGAATCATTCAAAGGAAGCCAACAATTGTTAGTTATTCACTAGCATGAGATTTATGATTTTTCATTCAACATGAATAATATTATTTTCTTGCAATTATGAATTATGAATGTTGCTTGATTCTTAAGAAGTGATAGTTGTTCATGTGTGTTCACTGGGGAATGGATGGATCCCCATCAACCACAATTTGCATACTTTTGTAACATAGTTTAATTCCTGTTATTTCCTTTCATGCAGGTGTGATTTACTTTCCACAAGTGTGTTTTTTATGTGAAGATTTAATTGTTTCTTGAATTCCAGTTTATTATTTGATGCAATGGTAATGTTGTTGGAGTAGAACTGTAAGGAAGGACAACCATGACCTCGTAAGTTTGGAGCCACTTCTCTTGCGATCTACACATAAAAAAATGTTGCTCTTTAGTTTCTCTTCTTGGGAAGAGTACCGTGAGGAAGGACAACCGGGACCTCCTAAGTTAGGAGCCTCTTCTCTTGCTTGTTGTATCTTGAATCATAAATTTTTTAGTTTCTCTAAACTTATAAGTTATTTGTAATATGCATTTCCTTTCTTTCTTTCCATCCTAAACAAACTTTCTACAACAGTTTATTTGAAGTCCATATATTTTGGTTTTCTTCTAAGTTTACGAAACCCTCGGGTTGACATATTAAAATAACAAGGGATTTAACATACCATTAAACCACCCTACAGTCATTTGGAAGGTCAAACTATATCGAATGACAAAATTTAAATGTATGCCCAGGTTTTTTTCGCTTCCAAAAATTGTTTTATAAGTTTTAATATGGAGCATATATGGTAAATTTAATTATGTCATTTAAATTGTAATTGGAGAACAAGAGAGATTTATTTCATACATAGATATTTTAGAATTCATGTAAATTTGAAGGAAAATTTTTCCTTAGAGTAGAATGCATGCTCTATATTTAATTTTGACCAAAATTTAGTGGTTCAACTTTGAAACGGTTTAATTTTTAATTTGACACCTGCATATAACCTTATATAGGGATTTTTAGAAATAAATCTTCTTGTTAGGCATAAATGTTAAAAATTCCCGTAAAACCAAAGGGCATGCTAGGTTACACTAAAATACACACCCATCCCTTAAGGCTCATTCAATTTGAGTGTTTAAAAATGTAAATGATATTTTATTTCATTTTACATAATACTATATACTAAATTTTCATTTTCAATTATAAAAGACTATGCTCTACAAAAATAGGCAAGAGATGCCTAGTAAAAACCTATAAATGCACAACCTATCTTTAAAAAGTAAGGCAAGGTTGTAATATACCCTGGAATTGAGTCTTAAAAGTTCTTGGGAATGTGTTTTATTATATTATACCCGTTCATGTTGTTAATTTTTCAATTTCAGGTTTAAAATAGTTTGATGTGCAAAAGTGGCAAAGTTTGCCTTGTCATTTTGAAGGTCAAAATTGTACTAAGTGACCAAATTAAAATACACACCTAAGATTCCTTTTAGGTCCAAAAGTTGTTTTATAAATTGTAATATGGAGGTGAATATATTTAAAATTTACCTATGTCATTTAAAATGTAATTAATGAACAAAATAGTTATCTTTCATGCACGAGATTTATGATTTCATGAAAATTTGAAGGTGGAATTGCCTTAGAGTAGTTAAATGAGTGCCCTAGACCCAATTTCAACCCAACATTAGTAATTCAATTTTAAAAAGGTTTAATTTATGATTTGACACATGTATATAACCATATATGGGTATTTTTATATAGAAACATTTGGCTATACATAAATGCTAAATTATTTCCTATAAAACCAAAGGGTAGTATAGGTAGCATTAAAATGCATGCCCATTTCTCAAAACTCATTCAATTTGAGTGTTTGAAATTGTAAATGATGTTTTATATCATTTTACATAAGAATGTATGCTAAATTTTGCATTTTCAGTCATAAAAAGGTGTTTCTATGGAAAACTAGGTAGGATATGCTTAGTAAAAACCTAGAAATGCATAACGTGTTTATCAAAAGTAATACAAGGTTGCGATATACCCTAGATTTTGTTGAAGTTGTAACTAGAAGTTGTCTTCATAATGTAATATAAATATATCATTGATGTATTTATTATATTCATTATTATTATTTTTGGTCAAAGCATGTTCTTCATGCTTAGAGAGTTAAAAAGAGTCAAAGAAGAATTTACTATAAGCCCAAGAAAATGTATTCAAGTAATTTACCATTTGGACATTTGTAAGAAATCGAAAATTGATTTTCATGTCAATTTATTAGTCCACAAAATTTCAAGTCAGACCTCCTTGGAACAAGTCAGCTTGACCCTCCAAAGTGGTACCCATTCGACCCTCTTGGACAAATATATATAAAGACAATTCGACCTATTTGAGAGAATGTATACATGCACCAAGAAGCATCTTCTAAACAAAATGAAAGAGAACATGGAGCCAAAGTAAAATGAGAGAAAATAATTCAAATGAGAGAGAATAATATTCTTGTCTAACTAAATTCAATTTTTTCACAACTAACACATGTGAACATGCTGAATGTTTTTGTGCTACTATAGGTCCAAAATTTCAGGACATTTATTAGAATTGGACGAGATTTGATCTACATTGATTTTGCCTCTTGGAGGTGACTTGGAGGAGGGATGGACTTCGCATTTTAGTGACAGTTTTATCTTGGTCTTGGTCTTGGATATCTAATTTTGATATGATTCTATAAGAGAAGGATTGTTAGGCTTTCCCCTTGTGGGTTTTTCTATGGCTTGCAGCCTAATTTTGGTGTATCTTATCTCCTTGTTTTTCTTGAAAGACAAAACAAATTTATAATTGCTTGAAGAAAACATAAGAAGAAATAATAATAGATTCAACATTCACAAGTAATTATCAATAAGAGGAATCAAGTACTAACCTATATGCAATTGTTTTCTTAAGAAATTCCTTAGAATCCTATTGAAGCTAGTAGATTAGTTTGGAAGTATTGAAATATTGGAACCATTCTCGATAAACTACCATCAACCAATCAATGACAACGAAAGGTAGAGAAGGAGAGAAAAAATGAATGAGCCCTCTTCATATTTTTTGGAACGAGCATCAATAACCACATTATTTTTTTTTCCATTTTTTATATATGATCTCATGTTTACGTTGCTCTAGTGATGAAAGCTTCTACTCCAAGAAGTATTTGAGGCTATGATGCATAACACCTTTGCATTAAGTATGATATTTATAAACATTTTTTTGTAATTGAGCATCTTAGATCAATATCTTATTACTAGCAGAAACTTCGCTTTAATATAATAAAAAAGCATTACTGATGAAATTTGTTATTATTTTTATCATGGTTCCAATTTGTGTGAATACTTTGCTTAATGTTAATAATGTTTCAACACTCTAGCTAATGCTAAAGTTAAAATAGGCATATATTCATGGTTGAAAAAAATTAACAGTGGATTAATGTATTAATTAAATTATAATGTTGTAATTAATATTTAATTTGTAATTTTAATAATACTAATTAAATATTTATTTATCTCATTATTAAAAATCCAAGGAGAAGGGACACATGCCAAAGATTGAAGGGATGGGGCATGTCATGAACTGTTATACCCATCTCACCCAAAATTTAATGCTTGGACCTCATGGCTGGGAAGGGGCCACTTTGATCAGGTTGTCCATTAATTCCAATGGTAGTGTTGTTCCGAATATGTGTCCTTCTCATAAATCAAAAGGGTGGTGAGTTTACGAAGGTAGCGCATGGGCTGAGGGTGCCTCTCAGCCACACATGGGAGGAAACTCATGTTCAAAATATGTTGCCATTGATGTCAAAGGCAAAGAAGATGATGGAAAAGGAAAAGATGGTTGCAAGCAACATGGTCAAGGAACAAAAGTTAGCTCAAGTATGGAAAAGGAAAATATGGTCAAGGTCCAAATACTTTAGAGCCAATTTCAGTTATTAATATCATATTATTAGCTCTTGGAAATTTCTCAAATAGATAGAGCTTTGAAAGATCTTTTTTAGGTCCCTATAATACTAGTGTATTCCCTTATTATTATTGTCATTGTAGCCCCTTATTATTATTGTTGTGCCCATGTTGTCCCCATATTGTTATTATTGTGCCCCATATAAGCCCACTAATGTTATTCTTGTGCCCTTACATTATTATTGTTATGTCAACTTTGATTATATTGTGACCCCTTAGACTCCTATATATAGAAAGGCGTTCTTGTCATTTGTATCATCCAAGAATTGTTCATTTTGTGTAATGCAAAGGAGGTTTCCCCCTCAAAGAGGCTGATTTTGAAGTCGTTCATCTATATTTTCTTCTATTTTGTGAGCTGGTTGCATAACATTTGGTATCAGAGCTTTGGATTCTAGGGTTTTGTTGCTTCAAATAGGTCATCATGGAATTTGCACTATAAATTTTTTTCTAAGAAGTTTCCGAAGCTTAATTTAAAACCCATTTGAGCCGAAATCTTGATGAATGTTAGGTACACATTTGATATCTTGTCTCACTATATTTTCGGAGATATGATCCAATTAAGTTAGGGTTTTTGCAGGCTCCCGAATTATAGCTCAAACATGTGACCTAGGGAAAATAGTCATAACATTCTCTATGAGAATTATATTAAATTTTTTTAAAAAGTTATAGAAAGAAGATGGAATTTTGTTTTTTGTGTATCGTTTCAACGTCTGAAGGTTGAAATAGTGACATGTGGCACTTTGTAAAAGTTCGATATAATGAACCAGTCTATAATCAAGTCATCGTGGGAGATTTGGAATAACTCTTATTTGGAGAGTCTAATATTGATAGGACTTGTGGGTGTGGAATGACAACATAAAGGGCTACCTCAGGACAAAATTGGAGACCTTGAGATCCAAAATTACAGAGATACAACAGATTCAATATCGAGCTCCTACAAAGAAAAAAAAGGTGTGTAGTCTTTTTAAAATTTTGCATAAGTTTGGTTTGGAAAATTAGCTTGAAGGAATTCAAAGGGCCTAGTGAAGCATAATTATCATTAATTGATGCCCGTAGGAAATAAAATGGAAACAACTAGTAAGCAACCTAAAATATCTAGCATGACTCGTGAAGAAGAGGAAGAAATGCAACATGATATATCAAAATTACGAGACCAAGTGCAACAAATTTCACTCTCACAAAAAGTAACAGAAGCTAATATGGATGGTTTAAAGAAAGACGTGGAAGCTAAGATGAATGGCGTGGAAGCTAATATGGATGGCATGGAAGCTAAGATGGATGGTTTAGAAGTAAAATTGAATATTTGAAGAAAGACATGGAAGGTTTGAAAGGAGGTTTGGCAAAGTTGCTACAAGAAATGCTTCCTACTGGAAAAAAGGTAGCAAAGGAAACTCATAATGAAAACAAAAGAAATGTTAGTCATGATTTCATAGATTCTAACATTGGATTGAAGACCCACCATGTTCCAAATATTGAAGAAGTTTGATGGAAAGGATCTCGTAACATGGATACTACAGATGGAGCAATATTTTAATCTCCATAATGTGCAAAACACAGAAAAGGTACACATTGCGACTTTATATTTGGAACCCAATCAGTTTGTATGTAATCGATGGCTTTTCTCTCGTAAATAAATTGTTACTTGGGCAAATTTTATGGAAGAAATGATAGCACATTATGAGGATACAAAAAGCAACATCTTTTTTAGCCAATTGAAAAATCTCAAACAAAAGGGTTCAATGGTGGAGCACATTGATTACTTCTAAAAATTGAATATAAGGGTAAAATATATTCTAGAGGAGCATAGGATTGATGTGTTCATAGGGAATTTAAAGGATAGCATCCAACATGATGTTCGCCTTTGGGAACCTGATTCACTAGAGAATGCATTCAGGTTGGCAAGAACAATTGAAAGAAGAATTATGGCAACAAAGAAGCCTACCAATCACAACTATAAAGATGGAAGTGTTGTTTCCCCCAACCTTCCACAACCTACGAGGTTGAAACTACAACAATTGGGAAAAAAAGACCAAAAGGGCTTTGTTTTAGTTGTGATAGAAAACACACTCAAGGTCATAAGTGTGCAGAGAAGAAATTATTTTACATAGATTGTGAAGAGGAAGAAGGAAAGGAAGAAGAAACATGAAAAGAAGAGGATACACACCAGGAATAAACCATAGAGAAAGGAGAAATGAATATGACCATATATTGTAATGCATTGGATGGAATTACCACTCAAACTATCTAGACAGAAGGACATATCAAGAAGAAAAGGGTAATAGTGTTGATTGATTCAGGCAGTACCCGTAATTTTATTAATTGTAAGATAGCAAAGGAATTGAATTGCTTCCTATATCCAACACCAATGTGTCAAATGATGGTTGCAAGTGGAGGAACCATAAATTTCTCTGGGAAGTGCCATATTATCAAGCTATCTATGGGAGAATATGTGTTTAATATTCCAATGCTTTCCATTACAATGGGTGGTGCTGATGTTGTACTAGGAGTCCAATGGCTATAATATTTGGGTATGATAGATTTTAATTTTCAAGAACTTTTTTTGAAAAAAAAATCACAAGGAAAGAAAGTTGAATTAAGGGGTATCGTAGGGAAATCGGGAAAGATAATCATCTCTAGTGGCATGAAAAAGATTCTAAAGAAAGAACAACGCGACGTAATTGCACAATTATGTTTGTTAGAGGTTCCCACATCGAAATAATCTATTTCTCAAGATCTCCAAAAAGTCTTGGACAATCATTCCAAGGTATTTGAGACTCCGAAAGACCTCCCACCTATTCGTGATCATGATCATGCTATTCATTTGATTCCAGGAAGTTTTTTTCCAAACATTAGGCCTTACAACTATTCCTATGCCCAAAAGAGTGAAATTGAACATATGGTTGCAGAAATGTTAGAGGCTGGTATAATTCAACCTAGTAAAAGTTCTTTCTCTGCTCCAGTAGTATTGGTACATAATAAGGATGGATCATGGCACATGTGTTTAGATTATAGGGAGCTCAACAAGATCATTATTAAAGATAAATTTCCAATTCCTGTCATTGATGAATTATTGGATGAACTGCATGGAGAAATTTACTTCACCAAGTTGGACCTTCATTTAGGATATCCTCAAATAAGAATGAAGACTGAAGACATTCCAAAAACAACATTTAGAACTCATGAGGGTCATTATGAATTTTTTGTCATGCCTTTTGGCCTTACCAACGCACCTTCTACATTTCAAGGTTTGATGAATTCTATTTTCAAAACTTTCCTTAGAAAATTTGTGCTAGTATTTTTTGATGATATATTAATCTACAAAAGTCTTGGATGGATCTTGTTCAACATGTTGATAGAGTGCTAAAACTATTTGAGGAGAAACAATTATATGCAAAAACCTCCAAATGTTTCTTTGGAGTTCAAGAGGTGGAAAATTTGGGTCATATTGTATCTCATGAAGGTGCTAAGGTAGACCCTCACAAAATTAAATCCATTAAGGAATGGAAAATCCCCACATCCATAAAGCATTTGTGAGCATTTCTTAGGTTGACAAGGTATTACCGCAATTTTCTTAAGAATTACGGGAGAATAGAAACACATATAACAACATTACTGAAGAAAGATGCATTTTCTTAGACTCCAGAAGCAACGAAAGGATTTGAACATCTTAAAGAGGCAATGTGCCAAGCACCAGTCTTAGCTATGCCAAACTCCACAAAAACCTTTATTGTGGAATGTGATGGCTCAAGAAATGGAATTGGTGTTATTTTAATGCAAGAAAAAAGACCCATTTCTTTTGAAATTCATTCAATCAAAGGAAAGTTTTTACGCAAATGTATTTATGAGAAGGAAATGTTGGAAATACTACATGCACTTAAGAAGTGATGACCTTACCTAATGGGAAGATACTTCAAGGTAAAAACATATCATGATAATCTTAAATACTTTTTAGAACAAAGATTATCTTCAGAAAAGCAGCAAAAATGGGCCACAAAGATGTTGGGTTATGACTTTGAAATCATCTACAAAAAAGGGAAGCAAAATGTTGTTGCAAACACACTCTCAAGAAAGGATGAGGATGTGGAAGCATTTTTTTGTGCCATTTCTATTATCCAACCATATTGGATAAATGAAGCAAGGGATGAATGGAAGAATGACGAAGAAGTGTGGGAACTCATTCAAAAGTTAGAGCAAGATCCCAGTACATATAATACATGTAGCTTGAAAAATGATTCATTATGGTAAAAATATTGCTTATACCTCTGTAAGAATTCCCAACTCAAACAAAATATTCTTCTAGAATTGCACACCTGTCCCTTAGGAAGGCATTCAAGATTTTTAAAAACTTACCACAGGGTTAAGAAGGATTTATTTTGGGAAGTCCTTAAATCTGATATTCAAAATTTTGTGGTGGAATGTTTGGTTTGCCAACAAAATAAATTTGAGACAATTAAGACTCGAGGTCTATCACAACCTTTATCCATTCCAAGTCAACGTTGGGAGGAGGTTTCAATGTATTTTATCACAATTTTACCCAAGTCTGAAGGAAAGAGTGTCATCATGATGGTAGTTGATAGACTTAACAAGCATGCAAAATTTTGTGCATTATCTCATCCATTTAAAGCCAGTATAGTTGCTACTGCATTTATGGAAAAAATTCAAAAGCTACATGGAAACCCAAAGATTATTGTAAGTGACAGAGATTTTATTTTCACTGGAATTTTTTGGACAAAATTATTTTCTTGTCTTGGTACTCAATTAGCTCATAACTCATATTATCATCCTCAAACTGATGGGAAAACTGAGATGTTGAACAAATGTTTGGAAGGATATCCTTGTTGCTTTGTATCTGATAAACAGACACAATGGGTCAAATGGCTACCTTCGACTGAATGGTGGTATAACACTTCCTTCCATACTGCAACAAAATGACCCCATTTAGGGCACTCTATGGATATCATCCACCGTCCATCACATATTATTTAAGATAAAATTCTAAGGTTCAAGAAGTGGAAGATCACATCAAGCATCAACAAAAAGTTCTCCAACTCTTAAAGGATAACCTGACTTTGGCGCAGAATAGAATGAAACAACAACCATATTGTTGGAAATAATACTGAGAAGGGGGGTGAATCAGTATTATCAAGTCAGTAAAACTTTTTCCATTTCTCATACTCAGATTCATATACGCGACTTAGGTTAAGGATATTCGCGTATATACGCGACTGTGTTAAATGCAACCAGCGTACATGCAGTAATCTTATGATTCAGTTAACTTATCTTCAGTAAATGCATCAGAACATTATTAAGCATATTAACAGTAAACAGGTGCAGTATAACAAAACAGGACATCAC
>APFE031036911.1:107208-117553 GCA_000404065.3 Pinus taeda | reverse complement strand
TTATGTTAATGATGTTCATATGTGAATTTCATGCTTGAATAGATGTTTAGAAGTTTGTAACTAACTCATCTCTTATATCACATAAAGATCATTTTTTATGTAAATTTTTGTCCATATACTGTTGGAATTCTTGGAATTGTTGTTTTTGCAGGACAAAGGAGCGGAAGGGACGTGAAGAAGGGTTTGCACCCTTAAGTAACTACCCAAACGTAGGACCTCAGGTATGTCCTTCTCACCCTAGAAGTAGTTTTTTATAGCATAAACGGCTGTGTGTGTGTATGTTTCTTAACTTAGACAACTTTCAGTCTGCTAGGGTTCCACCCAAGAGCCTTAGGGGATAATATCCCGCAACATCAATGATGAGCCTGTGTTTCAGATTGACTTTCCTCGTCTCTTATGTGTTTTGATCAGAATGTTGTTACTGGCATAAATGCAAATGTATATTTGTTTTTTTTGTGCATATTGATAACTTACATTTCATGGTTGTTCCTGGTTATTTGAATATGGTTCAACATCATGGTTATATCATGAAAGGTTGTTGATTCGAAACTATGTTAGACATCAGTTGCAAGCTTTTCATTCCATAAATGGAATGTGTATTCCTATATGAATGATTGGATTGCAATTAAGAATTAATGTAGCATTGTCTTATGTGAACCAGTAATTGATTCATTTAAACTTGGAAATCATATATGATGTTTAACCTCTCTTTATCATGCTCCTACAGGATAGATTAGGATAGTTAGGAAACAGACTAGAGTAGTTAGAAGAAGTGTAGACAGGATTCAATACATAGTGGTTAGCTGTTTTATTTTTTTGATGTAATTGAAGCCTTCTTCCCATAAGCAATCTTTCAACTCATATTAACAGTTTACGGGGTCCCTAAAACCTGTTGGAACTAGCCATTCCAAACGAAATCCGGTCTAATTGGGCTTGCAATCGAGTTAGTACCCCTCGTTGGCACAACGAAAATTCTCTATGTCAACAAATTAGCGCTAGAAGGAGGGCCTGAACCGCCGTCCAAATATTTTCAAGGTTTCATCTATAAGTGCCACGCATGGATTCAAAAAGATTAATACATGGATCGTGAAGGTCAAAAAGACCCTTCCTCTCATTCGGAAAAGCCTTATTTTGAAGAAGAGACATTGTGGGAGTATCCTGTCACTCAGGTATAGCTAGTCAGAAGACTTACTCGGGCTTACACTCGTTCCCTATCATAGCTCCCTATCTTTCAATCTTTACCTCCAACAACAAAAAGAAAACCAAAGGTCTATCACATAAATGAAGAGACATCTGCAACCCCTTCTCTTAAAGATATTGTGCTTGATTCTTTGTAGAGTATCAACTCTCCTTGGGAAGAAATCCCTGAGGATTCCCCATTTGAAGGCAATCCCTGGCCTGATTTGGAAAATCCTAACGAAGAAACCCTCAACCAAAACATCCATATCCTTGATATGGCTAATATTCCTCAACCAGGTGGAAACCAACTCCCACCTCCTCCAGGAGCACTGCCTCCTTGATTCGCTCAGGATGTCGTGGCGATCCCTGGGCAGCAGCATCCCTTACCCAAGAATGCAAAAAGAGTACTATCTAAATTTGACCCTAAGCGGGGAGACACCACTGAAAACCATATTAATTCGTTCTTCTCAGTCGTGCACATGCTAGGGGTAGCTGATGAAGATATAGTTTTTCGCTTATTCCATTTTACCCTGATTGGTGCAACTTCCACATGGTACTTTAGCTTGAGAACAGGATCAATCACTTCATGGGTTGCCTTTCAACAGGCCTTTTTAGACAAGTATGGTGATGACAAAACCCCTACGGCCTTAGTTTTAGAACTATCTCGTTTGAAAATGGAAACCAAAGAAAAGGTCAAGGATTTTAACATCTGGTTCAACACCTTGTTCAACAGAATCCCGGCCACTGCTAGACCTACTGAGGAGGTGCTCATGGAATTCTACATCACTGCTCTCCCTGTCCCCATTATGATGTGGGTCAAGAGGATTAACGCACAAACCTTACAAGGTGTTATCGATGAAGCAATAAAAGTCGAGAATGAAATGCTCAGTCTCACAGCATGCCACCCTACAACCAAAGAAAAGAAAGCCTCTCAACCATCCAAGAAGAATAATGAGAGTGATAACAAAGGGGTTGAAACTAAAGAAAAGGATACCACAGATGTAGAAGGTTCGCATCAGATCATAAGAAGTTGACAAATACAGTCATCGATATGAAAAGGAATTCTAGAGAGAGTACAAGCGGGAGTGAAGGAGAGTATAACAACATAAAACCTTTCAAACCTTTCTATCATAAGAAGGCAGAAGGTGGTCACGGTCCACTTGCACTGCTTGCTCCACCCAATGAAGGGAATTTAAATATAGAAGAGTTGGCTCTTATCAGATCGCTCCTTAACCGGGAAGAACTTGTAGTGGAGCTAGAGCTAAAACAAGAAGATGAGGAAGAATACCAAGTAGAGGATCCCTTGTAAGAAGAATCTCAAATTAATGTACTGTGGGATTTCTATACAAACAAGAACGATGATGACCAAGGAGACAGTATGGTAGAGATCCACACTAATGAAATCCACACATGAAGCAAGGGGCCACTTACGGGTGTGATGAAGCATGTAGATCAAACCAAGAAAGATGCCCGCCCTGTGAAGGCACCCGCTCCCAAAGTCCCTATTAAGAAGGGTAGATCTAGTGGTCATTCCAAGAATACGCTAGTAGAAAACCACCCTAAGAATGAAAATGCATCTCCCGCTACAATAAAGGCAACTCAAAATGGTAAGCTCCCTCCTAAGAATGGCAAAATCGGTATGTTCACTCTACCCTATCCTATTTATAACATTTATTACAATATTGTGGATGATCTTAAGAAATATAGGGCTAATATCACTTACTTTGATTTGTTGAAATTAATGCAGCAAAGAGATTTGCTCTTGAAAGCTATGAATGAGCGGAACTGCAAAACTCCCACCATCTCGAGCAGCCAAACCCAAAACTCAGTCTCTAGACCTATTAGTACTCCCAGCACGGCCCAAAATCCAGCAGCCATGGAAGCCACCCTATCAAAAATGAATCGAAACCCCCAAGATGTCAGTGCAACCATGATAGGGAGGAAATCTAAATCCATGACCCCACCTTTCCTTATCACACTTGAAATCCTCAACATGAACGTACACAATTGCTTGGTAGATTCTGGTGCCTCGTCCACTGTGATGCCTTATGTTGTTGCCAAAAGACTGCATGCGATACCCGAGAAAACTCGGACTCGAATTATGCAATTAGACAGGACAAATGTGAAAGTGATTGGGGAATTGAAAGATGTGTTGATTCGGATGGCTGCTAAACTACAGTACACCCAAGTCATTGATATAGTGGTAGTCAATATACCCGAGGCTTATGGAATGCTGCTTAGTAGGGATTGGTCAGCAAAACTCAATGGATATTTCTCAACTAATTGGTCCCATCTCTTGCTACCTCAAAAGGGAAAAGGTGATATCTTGAGAGTTGATCGAGAAAGATACATGAAGTATGTGGTAACGGAACTAAATGGTCCCAATGAACCTGTAATGTTTACCAACTCCATCCTTGGGAACTATAGTTTCAATGTTTATGCTACAGAAACCTGTTTTGGAGAATTCCATGCAGAAACAGTTGAAGAAACTTTGACATACACACAGTTGGAAACTCCCCCAATTAATCCAACTGATGAACTATCTTGTATTATAGTAGATGATAGGACTAATTTCATAGATAACAGTTCAATTGACGTAACATTAGATTCTTTATTTTCGACACTCTATTTTGATAGCTCTAACTACCTTGAAGGTGCAAGTGTTGGGAGCATTCTTATTGACCCGCAAGGGAACCAACATTTGATGGTCAGTCGGTTGGAGTTTGCATGCACCAACAACACAGTAGAATATGAAGGCTTGCTGCAGGGCCTGAAGAAAGCCATTGATATGAAGGTGAAAAATCTTAAAGTCTTTGGTGACTCATAGATAATTGTGGATTAGGTAAGGAAGAGGATACATTGCAATTCGCCACACCTAGTAAGGTGTCAGTATGAGGTATGGGGCTTAATTGACAGTTTCGATTCTTTTAATATCACACACATAGCTCGACGGCAAAACCAAGATGTCGATCTGACAGCTAGTATGGTTGCTAAACTTTTGCCTGATTTTAGATTGAAGAAGAATAAATGTTATGTTGAATTGATTTTCAGACCATCCGTGCCTGATAACATCTCAAACTAGCAGGTGTTCGAAGATGACGAGCAAATCCTTGAGTTCTTGCACTACAAGAAGACTTTCAAGAATGCAGTCATCAATGAAGAAGAACATGGCAAGCTTATGAATGAGAGGGAAGGTGAGGAAAAGGATCGGTTCAATACAATCCCCAAGTCAATTGTCAAGATGGAGGACTTGTATGACCCGTATGATAAATTCAAGAAGCCAACTAATTGCAAAACGCATAGCTCATCCATGAAGTACGAATCGGTCAACCTTGGGACCAAAGAAGACCCAAAAATTGTTCATTTGGGCTTGGGGTTCTCTCCACAAGAAAAGGTTGCATTTGTCAAGCTATTTAAAGAATACAAGGACGTCTTTGCATGGAAATATGGAGACCTAAAAACCTTTGATACCAATGTTATGCAACATGTGATTCCTTTAGAAAAGGAGGCTAAGGCCTACCAACAAAAGCTGCGTAAGATGCATCCAAGCCTAGAACCATTGGTGAAGAAAGAATTAAACAAAATATTGGATGCTGAAATCATTTTTCCTGTTAGACACACACGTTAGGTAGCCAATCTCGTGCCAGTAAGGAAGAAAAATGGAGATATCAATTTGTGTATCGATTTTAGAAACCTAGACAAAGCATTGCAAAAGGATAACTATTCTGTCCCCTCTATGGAACACATCCTTCAATGCGTTTTCGGGTCCGAAATGTTGTCCCTATTAAATGGGTTTTCAGGATATAATCAAGTACTGGTATCTCATGGGGATCAGCTGAAGACAACCTTTAACACCAAATGGAGCACCTACGCATGTCGTAAAATGCCTTTTGGACTTATTAACGCGGGTGCCACATTCTAGAGAGCTACGGACATAGCTTTCCGAGGGTTGATTAACAGATCAGTAGTAGTTTACATGGATGACATCACTGTGTATTCATATAACAGAAGGGATCATATTTATCACCTACGACAGATTTTTGAAAGATGCAGAAGGTATGTAATATCATTGAATCCCAAGAAGAGCATCTTTGCGGTCACAGAAGGGAAACTACTGGGTCATATCCTCTCTAAAGAAGGGATTGTTATTGATCTTGAAAGAATAGAGACCATCATGAGAATACAACCCCCTGCAAATAAGAAGGCCATGTAATCCTTCTTCAGGAAGATCAATTTCGTTAAAAAATTTGTCTCAGGTTTCACGGAAATAGTGCACCCCATGCAGTTGATGATGAAGAAAGAAATTGTGTATAAATGGAGCAATGAAGCTAAGAAATCATTTCGGCGAATCAAGGAAGCCATCATTAAATCTCCTGCATTGGTCAACCACGATTTCAGCAAGGAATTCTTCTTGTACACTTTTGCTTCTAATGTTTCATATGCCGCAATACTCACTCAGAAAAATAACGAAGGCAACGAAGTCCCTATTTATTATATGAGCTCTACTCTCCAAGAGGAAGAACTCAACTACCCAGACGTGGAGAAACAGGTCTTTGCCTTCAAGGCCGTAAAACATTTCTGCCCTTATTTACTAAAGGACAGGACCAAAGTAATCATTCCCCATCCTGTTGTAAGAGCCCTCTTCGTGCAGAAGGAAATGGGTGAATGGAGAGGGAATTGGATAACCGCCCTTCAAGACTTTGACCTCAAGATTAAGCCAGCATAGGTAGTTCGAGGGTAAGGACTTTGCAGGATAGCAGCAGAAGCCTTGGCAGATAAAGAAGGAGTGTCCAAAGAAACAAAAACGTAGAGCATGCAATATGCACAAATGGAATTCAAGGAGGAGCCCCTGTGGATTAACGAAGCCCTGACGTATGAGCGAGAAACATCGAAAGCCCTTTTGGACCCTGATTCATGGTACTACGGCATATGCTTTTATCTGATATGGGGATCATGTCCTGAACACATGGATGGATCATAAAGGAGAGCTCTCAGATTGAAATCCAATCAATATCATTTGGCCAATAACATATTATACAGAAAAAATTGTGATGGAATCTGGCTGAGATGTTTGGAAAAGGATGATGTCGACCATGTCTTGAAAGAAATGCATGACGACCCAGCAGGTGGTCACTATGGCGAAGAGACCACTGCTCACAAAATACTAAGTGTAGAAATTTTTAATAATATGACACATATTCACAGAGATTATCCTGATTATACACTATTGCGGAATACATGCATAATACATAACCTCCTCTACGTTGATCATCAATTTACAGAAGCAGAAACAATCACATGCGCACATAAAAGCATCAATCACACATATCAACAAGGTATTTTCCCGGGGAAATCCTCTCGCTAAAAACCCCTGCTATCTGTATATTATATTGATTGAGAACATGTAACAATACATAGTACAATACTCTTCACAAGTACTCAGTACTATCTCCACCTGTTACACACAAACTAGCTCAGATCTAAATCAATCGCTGGCTCAAATCTCCTCCGTTGCTTGCATGCCTCCACTGCTCAATCCTGCATGAGAATATTGATGAATGAATGATCCAAATTCGTATTTCCCTTGGATATACCATGCAATCCTCATTGGTAATACTCAATCCATTGATTTGTGCAAATCTCATGCACAACTATAGTCACAACTAATAGGTGTCTTGCCCTTTCACTCATCTCTAACACTTGTCTCCACTGAATTGTCCATGCACTGAGTTAACTAATGTATTCTTCAGTTGCATTATGAGTTAATAATTAGTGAATTAATTAATAACTAGTTCACACAAATCAACACTTAGTCTATTGGCCAATTAGACTAAATACAACTAGTTCAACTAAGTCAAACTGAACACAACTCCATTAACTGCTCATCTAACTCCACAGAACTCAACCACTTGAGTTCTAACTGAAGTCCTTCATGCAATAGCTCAGTCAACCCATAGGTAACCACGTGATTCATTCAAGCAGTTGCATGTGCCACATCTGTAGCTCCAACTGAAGTGCTCCAAGAGAATAAGATAAAGTTTAGAGTCCAAATATTACTAAGGGCTAATAATATTTGACTGTTTCTATTTTTCCCTGACAGTCTAAAAATAGACTTTGATCACACCACTGTGATCCAAAAAATAGAAGTCCATATATTTTTCCCAACATGACCAATCATCCGTAAATAGCATCCTGCAAGTCATAGACCATGATCCATATGTCTAAAAATAGACATAGTCTAAAAATAGACTTTGCGCCAAAACTTGCCTGCAGGACCACTTAGTGAAGGCGACTCCTTTCCACTAAGCTCCATCATCTTTTTGCATTCTCAACAGGCATTTCTTGTTGACACTTTTCAACACTAAGAGCCGGATATTATTGGCCTACAGTGTTCAGAGACTTGCATGCCTATGCTCGCAAAGGCAGGGTGTGTCAAACCTCAGGCACGTTATGATTTGTCGCCCATTCCAGCAATGGGGCCTAGATGTCATAGGCAAGATCACGTAGCAGCATAATTATATACTCATAGCAACCGACTACTTCACCAGATGGACCAAATCCATCCCACTTTGGAAGGTGAACGAAGATGAGGTAATATCATTCATTGAGAAATTCATTATCAACAGGTATGGCATCCCTGACGCTCTCATATGTGATAATGCTTCTTACTTTTTATCACTGAAATTCACTGAATTTTCTATTGATAAATCAATCCACATAAGGTATACAACAAACTATTACCCCTAGGGAAATGGAGTTGCGAGTCCTCAAATAAAAACCTCATACGCATAATCCATAAGTTTGTCGCAGACAACCACAAGAACTAACACAATGCTCTAACAAATGCCCTTTGGGCTAATAGGGTCACCCCAAAAGTGGCCTTAAGAAACTCCCCATACATCCTTGTCTATGGACAGGAAGCCATCCTACCTCCCAACATTACATTTCCCTCTTTACAGCTCTCCCAAGCTTCAAGACGAACCCCCTCTGCCTTACTTCAAGAGAGGATCAACCAACTAATGAGGTTGGAGGAATTGAGAGATAAAGCCAAAAATAAATTCAGGAATCACCAAATGATTGTAAAAAGATGGTTTGATCATCATCGGGCAGGAGATAAAGACTTCCAAATAGGAGAGCTAGTCTTGAAATGGAACAAGTTGAGTGAGCCAAAAGGTGAACACACAAAATTCCAACACTTATGGTTGGGCCCATTCCAAGTTGTTAAAAAAATTGGTCAAGGAACTTACATGTTGAAAACGTTACAGGGAGAGACTAAAAATCTCCCTGTTAATGGCCAGCATCTGAAGAGATACTTCCAATAGCCACCACATGGTGGTTACCTCCTGAGTAGGTTAGGGTTCATTTCATTTTGTTTTTAATTTAGTTGTATTTCTGTCTTTTCCTTTTGTTTTTTGCAAAGTTCATTTTCCTGCTGTTTTGAATTACAGTTCCTTTTCAACCAACTGATTTCGGTCCTCCAGCCTCGTTTTACCTTTCATTTTGTCCTCATTCACCACATTCAGCCTTTCCCTTCCTCATTAAGTTGTTGATGATTTTTTTGTTCCTAAATCCATCATTACCTTGCAAATCCAACAAATTTTCAATCAACCCATGAGAACTTGAAAATCAGTTGTGGAATTCAGACCAAGCCACTCATTTGGCATCTGTTGAGAACTGGATAAGTTCTGTTGATAACCTGGATATCTGGAGCATGTAGGGGCATCTTTATAAAACAAAAATTTGTAACTACAGCTAGACTGGCATGGAGGGACGCTGCATTTTGAATAAATCCCACTCAAACCTAGCCTACACTTATTTGTAAGGTTTGCAGTCATTCTCCATTGGTTCCATCCACCACACTATGTTTCCCAATACCTGTCATCTACAAGTAAACCTCCTTTCATGGGCTAAACTCACTGTCATATACCTATGGCAAATCCAATTGTGCTCTAGTCCTTGTGCCTGAAACTGGAAGGACTTATTTAAAAAGAAAATGAAATGTCAGGTCCTTGTGCCAACCTAGAAGGACAGGTTGTTTGGGAAGCCAGTTAGAGTAGGAACTGTTGTTGGGCTCAGAGTACCGGTTGATACAACAAGCCCAACCTTGCTTAAGCGGTTTAAAATATAGCAAGATCCATGATTCCGCCCCATTCAATCATATGAAAATACATCACTGAAATTCTTATAAAAGTGCAGACAAACATATTTATATCAAGTTTGATGAGCAATAAAGAGTTGAGGTACACACCTAAACATGTATGAAAAAACAAGTGATGGCCCCAAAAGGATTTTTGAAAGTGGGAAACAGGTAAAGGGAGGTCAATAAACCCCATAAACTTCCATTGGAGAATGCCTGTCAAAATCCTATCAACAAGTAAAAGCTATTTGTCTCTATCCCACTTGAAGCAATTAATGTTGAAGTGGAACCTGTGCTTGTCCATCTATATAGTCTGCATTTCAAGTTTATCCTAACACCCTGATGTTATATTGATCCAAGGTTTATTTGGAAACAGAGATAACTGGTTCGCCCAACAGTTCGCCATTTGTTGTGGCCACAACCACCACCCTATCAAAACTTGCCTTGGCAGTAATTTTGAACGAGTCCCCTAAAATTTGGTCTTTTACCTCTCTGAATGATCTGTTTAGTCCCAGAGAGTTCAAATCCTTTTTGAGCCAAGTCTCCAATTCTTAATGGTCAAGACCACCCCTTTTACCTAACCCCTGTTGCACGGTCCTCTCATCACCCTTCTTAACCCTCCATTCATTTCCTCCATCAGGACCTTTCCAACCCAAAGAAAAATCTCTTATCGCACCTTACTCCTTTACAACCATTTACAAAGGAATCCTTCATAAATATGCATAAATCACCCCTTTTCGCTTACCACAATCAACATTAAAACGCATCGAATACATGGCTTCCAGACCTGACAATTTTATTAACCGAAATGCACATATTTCGGGTCCGGAGCCCCATCGCATATCGCTATCGGTGGGGTCCTGGGCTTATGTATATAGCACTCCATTGTCTTCCGGACCCGACGACATCATCAACTTTATTACATACATATCAGGTCCAGGGTTTAATCTCTTATCGTTATCGGGAGGCCCAAGGCTTATATGTATATAGTGCACTACCATCTTCTGGACCCGATGGCTCTATTAACCA
>APFE031036911.1:66703-106740 GCA_000404065.3 Pinus taeda | reverse complement strand
ATATATCTATCGGGTTCGGAGCCATATCGCAATCGGCCCAGTCCAAAGCTTTTGTATAAGGCACACCACTGTTTACTCGACTCGCCAATGATTGTGAACTCGAGCATAAAGTATTACAAGTCTGGCCTTACGGTCGAACACAGTTTTCCCGTATATCCTTGTATTCTTCGAAAAACAATGAAATCGGGGTTTTTCAAAGGGAAGGCTTACGTCGCGGATCTGAAAGGATTATTGTCCATAGTTCATATGCATATCGGGTCCACCTCCCCTATCGCTTATCGCAATCAGTAGATCTCATGGTTTATATCTAAGGCGATTTGCGATACAGCGGACCCGCCAATAATTATAGGCTCTAGTGTATAATTTTGAAGTCTGGTTGTAGGGCCCGGCTACAGGTTTTCATGTATATTCATGTGTATTCAATAAAATTTTGTGGTCGCGATTTTTAATGGAAAATCCTGTCTTCCGAACTGGATAAGGTATGATTACCTGTATATGATGTTTCAAGTCTGGATCTCGAATCCGATTATGTGTTTTGCGAGGATTTTCAGTGTAAATCGGATTTCCGCCTGCAAGATCGAATCAACACGTAGATTAAAGACCAGGGGTCGATTCTTTCACGATTGTTTCTCTTGATGTTATAAATGCTTCATGAAGGCAAGATTTGTGTTTTTTAAGAATTTCTATCATATCTGTATAAGTGTGATTGATGTTAGCTATCTATGCAGGCAATGGCCGAGAGAAGGCAAGCGGACCCGAAGAGTTTATCCATGCGAATATGTCTATTTGAAGATTGGGCTTTAGGCATTGGCAGTCATATTTCCAGGTGTTGCCTATGAAAGCGAAACTGCCCCAGATTTCATCATGAAGAGATGACACACATTCATCCCCTTCTAATCAACAACCATTCATTTCCCTGGGAAATTAAGCACTCCAGTGACAGGAAACGCCCCCTACATGTTAGCAGTGACACCGATTGTCTTCATCTATGTATTTTGATCTGTATAATTAAAGAGGATAGAGGGAAGGCGAAAAGGGAGACCGAGAGTCATTCCCAGTTGCATAAATATTCCCTCCAGATAGGAAATTAGGGCTTTTTTGTTGGAAAAGAACAACTTTAATTTATTGTGAATAAAGAAAGATTGTTTGGTTCAATGAGGAGCCTATGTTTCAAATTGACTTTCCTCCTCTCTTATGTGTTTTGATTAGAATGTTGTTGCTGGTATAAATGCAAATGTATATTTGTTTTTTTTGTGCATATTGATAACTTACAGTTAATGGTTATGCCTGGTTATTTTAATAGATTCAACATCATGGTTATATCATGAAAGGTTGCTGATTCGAAAATATGTTAGACATCAGTTGCAAGCTTTTCATTCCATAAAATGGAATGTGTTACTATATGAACGATTAGATTGCAATTAAGAATTAATGTAACCTTGTCTTATGTGAACCAGTAATTGATTCATTTAGACTTGGAAATCATGTATGACGTTTAAACTCTCTTTATCATGCTCCGACAGGATAGATTAGGATAGTTAGGACACAGACTAGAGTAGTTAGAAGAAGTGTAGATAGGATTCAATACATAGTGGTTAGTTGTTTTATTTTGTTGATGTAATTGAAGCCTTCTTCCCAGAAGCAATCTTTCAACTCATATTAACAATTTACAAGGTCCCTAAAACCTGTTGGAACTAGCCATTCCAAACAAAAGCAGGTCCAATTGGGGCTTGCGATCAGGTTAGTTCCCCTCGTTGGCACAACAAAAATTCGCTATGTCAACACATGCATATTACTCTGACTCTACAAAAGTTGAAACACCTCTTTGAAGTCATCATCCTCTTAATATGTCTCTTTGTATGTAGCATGGGTGAATAGCTCCATGTGCATCAGAGTTCCATGAAAGCATGTCGGCCAACTTGTTTGTGATGCCCTTATTATACTTGATCACTAAATGACATCGTTGTAGAAACCCCATCCGCTTGTAATGTTCGATCAATTATAGCTTACTCTAGGTCTAGAGATATTGGAGTGACTGGTGATTTGTGTGGATTATTGTCTCCTTTCCCATCAAATAGTGTTTCCACCTCTTCACAGCTTACACTAGGGCATAGAGCTCCTTGTCATAGATAGGGTAGTTATGAATTACCCCATGAAATACTTCAGAATGGTAGAATACAAGCCTTCCTCCCTGCATCAAGACCATTCTCATAGTGTATCCAATCATATTTGTCTCCACTTCGAAGGACTACGGTAAGTTCAGTAATGTCAAAGCTAGTGCTTGATTGATCTTCTTCTTTAAATGCCCAAAGGCCATCTGCTAACTATTTCCCCTCTGGAAACTCTTGTCATTTTGTGTTACAGTGTGGAGTGGTGCTACTATTACTGAAAATAACGTTATGAATTACCTCATGTGTTGTGCTACTCTAATAATACTCATGACCTTTTAATCATTAGTAAGCGTTGACTACTTCATGATGGCCTCCATCTTGGCAGGATTTATCTTCAGCTCTCCACCACCTATCACGTACCCCAAATACACCAGTGTTCTTGTACAAACTCGCACTTTTAAGATTTGCCAACAATTGATGCTTCTGTAATGTCCCTAACCCTTGAGTCGAATGTGAAATGTACTCCTCCTAGATAGCACTATATATTAGTATATCATCCAAATAGACAATAACAAAGTCTATAAAAGGGCACAATGTATCATTCATTAAACTCATAAACATAGTTGATGCATTCCATCGGCCATGCAGCATGACTAAGCACTCATACAAACATTTCCTGGTCTTGAAGATGGTCTTCTAGGTATCTTCTTCTTTGACTCGAACCTAGTGATAACCAAACTTTAAGTCCAACTTGGTGAAGTATTTGGCTTGATGCAATTGCTCCAATATATCATCTATTATAGGCAAGGCGTATTTGTTCTCGAGTGTAATTTTGCTTAACATTCATCTATCTTTGGCACAATAATGATGGGTGACCCACATGGAAAGGTACTTGGTCAAATGACACTATTCTAGTAGTTGTTGCAATTGTTTCTTCACCTTGCTTCTATAACGACCTACCTATATAGACCAATATTTGAGATTGAGGAATCTAGCAATAGTTGGATCTCGTGCTCCACTTCCCTCTTGGGCGGATCCCTTTAAACTCCTAGAACACATCCATGTATACCTATACCAACTATTCTATTCATTGTCTTTATTTTTTAGTACACCCCTCCGAGGATGATTTTTCTCTCATTACTATATATCTATTCTCTTAAAAATAGTAAAACATATTTATTGTCAGAAATAATCTCAATGTCTTGAGTTAGCTAATACTTACCAGCGAAATTTTGGACTTGCATTTGTACATGTCACTAGCAAAGGATTTTTCATCATTGACAAGCCATACTAGTTGGCTCTCCACATGAAGATTGCATTTTGCATGTACATATAAGAAATTCTAAACACCGCTCCACATACATCAAGGGGAATTATATCTAGCTCTACTTCATCAATAAAATCAACACTAGTAGCAAATCTAATTTTGCACTATTTGGTTACCTTTTTTTTGCATCTTTATTTACCCACCCTGATGGATATAGACTTGGATAATCACAAACTTCCAATTCCAATTTGTTGACTAGCTCTACGGCAATTAGATACGATTGTGTTCCTGAGTCAAACAAAGCATCAATCTTTGTCTTTTTGTCCTCTATCTTTATGTGGAAACATCTAATCTTTTTGTTCTCTCGATGTTGTTGAAGGCTACTCAAATTCACCTCCTTCTAAACTAATGTGGAAACAATCTTCTCATTCACATCCAATATAATTTCAACTTGCTTGCTCAAATTAGTGGCCATCACATTCTTCTTTTTTGTTAAAATATGCAATTGTCATCAAATTCCACTTTGGACAACTCACATGATGGAGATAATGATTGCATTGAATTTCTCTTTTTGAGAGGACCAAACTCAACCTAAATATCACTCAAATCGAATAAGGGAAACTGTACTTATGAAAAAAAATCACACGTGCATATTTGATAAGGTCAACGCTAAAGCAAAGTGGACCACCTTGAAAGGCTATAAATAGAAGTGCTCTCTACCTCATTTAGACACAATGATGAGACATTATTCTATCTTGTTTTCGGCTCGCACAGGTCTGAGTCTCGTCCACGGAGGATCAAATTCGCTCTGAGGTGAAATTGCAGGGTCCAAAGCTCGCATCTTTGATTTAGGGTTTTAGGCCCCAGTCACATGTACAAAACAGGAAGGATTCAACTGTAGTCGCACGCACAAAAGCTCATCTGTGCGATTGGAACTATCCAGTCGCATGGACAACTTTCCATCCATGCAACTCGGGGTTTAAGTTTCCATGGTCCAGATATGACGTAATCGCTCACATGCAAGGCTTAAGGGAGCAATTGGGAAAGCTATATTCGCTCGCATGACACCTGCTCTGTGCGACTGAGATTTAAAAGATGAAATCTCTGTCTTCTGAAGAGTTCGCTCAATGACCACAAGGTTCGGCAGTTGACTGCAAATAGTGATAGTTCATTGCAGTCTTAAGAATCTGAGTTTTGACCATATACAATGTTGGGTTAATTTCATGGATGTTGTAGTTGTTTTGATGGTTAGTTGCATAGATGAAGATATGGATCATTGTACTCTTTTTTGTTGAATCATTTGATGACAATCTAAGAAGAATTTGCAAGGGTTTTCCCATAGTGAGTTTTGCCCTGATCTTCGACCAATCCTGGTCTCTCTATGTGTGAATGTTTTTCTTCTAGTGTCCCTTTATTTTCCACTGCGTTGATGATGATATTGTTATTTCTACATAGTTGCATATCAATATGAATAATGATGTAAATCTGAATAATGTTGTGTTATGGGGTGAACCTAATGTGTTGATGAAGAAATGAAATTATCAAATAAAAGAACAATATAACCCTATGAAAAATTAACACTTTTTTCTTCTCTTTATGTTTTTCAATTAAACTCTATATGCAACTTCCAACGCTTCTCCTTTGTATTACCATCAAAGCTATAGTGGTTGCAATGGTTGTTAGGGATTTTGTATTGTTGTGTTGTGGTTGTCGTTTTTTAATCTTTTTCCCCTTTCCACTTCTTCTTCCTCTCCTTAAAAGCGTCTCAGTGCTCCTTCTACTTCAACCCACTTGATTGCTCTTTCCACTGGCCTATGTTCCCCAGGTATTGTTCCTACACACAAGTCTCATTCATCGATCAAAGTTTGAACAAAATCACTTGCTTCAGCATATGGTTGTGTATACCACCTGGATATTTAAGGAGTATGTCTAGGTTTTTTGGGGAGATACCCAACATGATGGCCATCTTTATAAGTTCGATGGTGCACTCTTATACACTGTCTTGCTTCTACCTAAAGTAATGTCATTGGATCCATTGATCCTCTACATACACAATAGGGTAAAATTATGACTTTACGAGGGTTTTGAAATCATCCAACTTAGTTACTAGAGGATATCCTCCAACCTCAACGTATTTGTGTTGCTTTCCCACCAGATTAGGACATGGTCATGTAAACTCACACAAGCAAACAAAATCTTGTGCTCTTCCTCTATATGATGAACACTACAATAAATTTTTAATTGTTGCAACTAGTGATTTAGCTTCAAATCATCAATCTCACTTTCATACAGCGTGATGTCAACCTTCGCTTCCATTTTAAATAAGACTTGTGATTGGTTTCACAACACTCGAACTAGATTGATCCATTTTGGGTTTTTTGGCACCTTTGTTTCTTCCCAATCTCTTAATCTCCCCTCGACTTTAAAACCTTCTACTCTGAATAGTCTGAGCTTATTGGCCAAGGTTTCTATGACGAGGTTCATATTTAGTTTATATCTACAATTTGTGCTTACAAACGTGCAAACCTCTTCTCTACAAGATCATGAGGGTTATTCACAGATCCAGCACTAAGGTTTTGACTTTCAGCTTAATTGATTTGAATCCTTTGCGACTCTCCACAATATACCCAAAGAAACTTGTTTTGATACCAATATGATCCATAGATTATCGTGAATATTCTAATAGACAATTTGTTACAACAAATATAATAAAATTATTCTTAAAATATGAAATCTACAATAAGGGTTTGTCGCTCCTTTGAATTTGTAAATTATTGTTCATTGTGTATAGGAGTTGTCTTTAGTGCGACTTTTTGGACTTTCCGGTGTCAGAATCCGGCAAAAAAAATTTGAGGTTAAATCTTGATTTGTATTATTTACGCTGGTTTTTTAACTACATATTTGGATTCAGCACCCTGAAAAACCCTAGGACGCTTTGTGCATGGATTACCCATCAAGCTTGTGATTTCAATCAATTGCTACCGGATTTTAGAGAAATTTGACCAGAAAAACCCACCGAAAAAGCTTCCAAAAAGCTGCACTGAAGACAACTCCTTATGTATATATGCAAATTATAATTATACAGAAAATAGAAAACAACAAAACATAACTCATATTGTGAATAAATTAATATAAGATATAATCTGAGAAACCCTTTCAAGATAAAACTCAACTAGAGAGTGAAAACAAGACACTCTCTTTCTCTGAATGGTAAATGAATGCAAGTACAAAGAAGTCAACATTGTGGCTTGTGGGTTGCTAAAATACACAAATCCTATTTATTTGCTCTCTCCCTATACACCCTTGGCTATTCTACTCATCTATGGAACATAAGGCACTCAAATAAAATGGAACCCCTTTCTTTACTCCTAGTGGCCCGATTATAACACAACATGATAACCTACTAATGGATAAGTTTGACTTCTTCATTTCTTTACTAGGGTTACAATATGGACTATTCTAAAATCTCCTTCATCATGATCACATGGCTAGCGCATTTTCCTTGAATATTGGGGGTTGGCGTGACATCCTCTCAAATTATGACAGTTAAAACAAGTTCAACTTCCAAGTGGGATACCTTTTGCATTCAAACTCCAAATTGAAATAATTTTAACGTTATTGTAATGATCTGTGTGGAATAGATTTAAAAAATATGTCACACTTAAGCAACAAAATTTTACCCCCAAAATCATCGTTTCATGCCTCAAACTGTGCCTGTAAAGTTCCAACACCAATTTTCCAAACTAAATCTCACTGGTAAAAAATGGTCCTATACATTGATTCCTCCGCTTTCCACCATGAAAGCTTCAAAATCAATGACAAACAATATAATGATCCAATCTAGATCAACTACTTATAACTACCAATAGCCATTACTTTCACACTCTGACTATCCTATACATTGATTCCTCCACTTTCCACAATGAAAGCTTCAAAATCAATGACAAATATAATGATCCAATCTAGATCAACTACTAATAACTACCAATAACCATTACTTTCACACTCCAACTATACACCAACGCTAAATATACTTTCTAATCCTGACAACCTATTTATTGTGCTAATTCATTGATGTGTAAAAGTGGTTGTCTTTGCCTTTACCCAACCGCCACATTGCTTTTATAAACACAATAATAGTAAGCATTGCTTTTGCATTTCCAATGACACCCATGTACTCTTCAATCACATTAACTAACTTATTATATTTATTGGACGTGAACAAAGAACTAGTCCACCCTTGTACAAATACTATATTACTTTTATATATTATAAACACACTTATTTAATTTCAAAAATACATTAAATTAATTATCTACCTTGCAATAATATCATTTGAACCGAGTAAAAGAGTCATACTTAAATTCATGGGAATATTCAATAATGAAGGATAGCAAATTGAGTTGTCACTCTTTGAAACTTCCACAAAACTTTCAGATTATGAAAAAATGGATGAAAATCAAATTTACTAATAATAAAACAAAATGATATCTCAATAATATTTGTAAACCTAACAATATTGTTCTTCATAAAAAAAAATGTTTTCCAAATAATGAAAATCAAATTACTAATAATAAAACAAAATGATATCCTAATAATATTTGTGAGCCTAACCATATTGTTCTTCCATAAAAACAAAAAAACAAAACAACAACAACAACAACAACAACAACAAAAATTGCTTTTCGATTTTAGAAACAAGATAACTGCATTGCTAGTAAATTACACAAGTTTTTATATTCCTCTAAACACATTTTGCTTTTCTTAATAAAATAATCCTTTGTATATCTAACGTGGACTTAAAAGACAAATAATTGATAATTCAAATCTGGACAAGTTGTTTTTTAAACTTCCAACCCTTTGTCAATGTCATGTCATCCAAAAATCACTCCACTGTCAATTTTACATTAAAACAAAATAAACACATAACTATTAAATTGCAACATTCAAAACAAAAATTAACACATTTCGAAAATAAATAAACCAAACTTTGCATATCTACAATTCAACTTAAAACCCATAGACACACTTGGGAAACACCCCTTTTAGCCTCTATTCGTCTGTAAAAACACAAATAACTACAACAGTGAATCATATCTTAAGATGTCCATTTGCATTTATCAATAAAAGAAATTACAATCATGCACTAGCATACCTATGTCTTTGTTAAAGAAAACTTAAGTGTTACCTCCAACCAACATAAGCACACCTAGTAAATCAATTTACTAATAATAAAACAAAATGATATCTTAAAAATATTTGTGAGCCTAACCATATTGTTCTTCCATAAAAGTTTTTCTTTTCGATTTTAGAAACAAGCTAACTGCATTGCTAGTAAATTACACCATTTTTTCAATTCCTCTAAACACATTTTGTTTTTCTTAATAAAATAATCCTTTGTAGACAAATAACTGATAATTCAAATCTGGACAAGTTTTTAAACTTCCAATCCTTCATAAAAACACAAAAACTACTCCTTTATCAAGAATGCATATCAATGTCATGTCATATAAAAATCAATCCACTATGTCAATTTTACGTTAAAACAAAATAAGAGCATAACTATTAAATTGCAACATTCAAAACAAAAATTAACACATTTCAAAAATAAATAAGCCAAACTTTGCATATCTACAATTTAAGTTAAAACCCATAGACAGACTTGGGAAAAAATAATTCCGATTCCTCTGTAAAAACACAAAACACAAATACTACTACAACAGTGAATCATGTTTTAAGATGTCCATTTACAATTATAAAAGAAATTATGATCATGCACTACTGCACTTATGTCTTTGTCAAAGAAAAATGTTACCTCCAACCAACATAAGCACGCCTAGTAAATCAGATTACTAATAATAAAACAAAATGATATCTTAATAATATTTGTGAGCCTAACCATATTGTTCTTCCATAAAAGTTTTTCTTTTCAATTTTAGAAACAAGCTAACTGCATTGCTAATAAATTACATCATTTTTTCAATTCCTCTAAACATATTTTGTTTTTCTTAACAAAATAATCGTGTGTATATCTAACATAGACATTTAAAAGACAAATAATTGATAATTCAAATCTGATCAAGTCGTTTTTTAAAATTTCAATCCTTTGTAAAAACACAAAACTACTCTTCCTTATAAAGAATGCATATCAATGTCATGTCATACAAAAATCACTCCACTGTGTCAATTTTACATTCAAAAATAAATAAGCCAAACTTTGCATATCTACAATTTAAATTAAAACCCATAGACAGACTTGGGAAAAATCACTCCACTGTGTCAATTTTACATTCAAAAATAAATAAGCCAAACTTTGCATATCTACAATTTAAATTAAAACCCATAGACAGACTTGGGAAAAAATAATTCCGATTCCTATGTAAAAACACAAATACTACTACAACAGTGAATCATGTTTTAAGATGTCCATTTACATTTATAAAAGAAATTACGATCATGCACTACTGGACTTATGTCTTTGTCAAAGAAAAATGTTACCTCCAACCAACATAAGCACACCTAGTAAATCAAATTACTAATAATAAAACAAAATGATATCTTAATAATATTTGTAAGCCTAACCATATTGTTATTCCATAAAAGTTTTTCTTTTCAATTTTAGAAACAAGCTAACTGCATTGCTAATAAATTACATCATTTTTTCAATTCCTCTAAACATATTTTGTTTTTCTTAACAAAATAATCCTGTGTATATCTAACATAGACATTTGAAAGACAAATAATTGATAATTCAAATCTGGTCAAGTCGTTTTTTAAACTTTCAATCCTTTGTAAAAACACAAAAACTACTCTTCCTTATAAAGAATGCATATCAATGTCATGTCATACAAAAATCACTCCACTGTGTCAATTTTACATTCAAACAAAATAAGTACATAACTATTAAATTGCAACAATCAAAACAAAAATTAACACATTCAAAAATAAATAAACCAAACTTTCCATATCTACAATTCAACTTAAAACCTGTAGACAGACTTGGGAAACAAAAATTGACAAAATAACTTAAAACACACCCTTTTTAGCCCCGATTCCTCTATAAAAACACATATACTACTACAACAGTGAATCATATTTTAAGATGTCCATTTACATTTATAAAAGAAATTACAATCATGCACTACTGGACTTATGTCTTTGTTAAAGAAAACTTAAGTGTTACCTCCAACCAACATAAGTAGACCAGACCTAGTAAATCGAACATTTCAAACAAAATTAACACATCTTCCAAAAATAAAATAAACCAAATTTTGCATATCTTAATGCAATTCAATTTAAAACCCAGATACAAACATTTAAAGAAAATAATTGACAATTCAACTGAAGACACAGCCACTCAATTTTTAGGCTCCGTAAACTGCCTTTTCAATATAGGTAATATATCAACTTCATTTTTAATATAATAACAAACATTGAATCATATTTTATGATGTGCACTTACATTTAAAAGAAGTGAAAAAAAAAATCACGATTATGCACTACTTGTTAACTTTACTTGAGTTTTGCCTTCACCATAGTTCATTGTGATGAATGGTTGAGCCCCAAGTACACGATCCTAATTATACAGCTTAAAAAAGATGATTTTATTATAGTAATTTCTATAACCACCTTGCAACCTAGTCTCTCTGTAAGCTTGTGCGACTACATGTTCTCCATCCCAAAGTAAAGAATAACCATTTAAGTAGAGCAATGCATGGAACTTACTAATTAGAATAGCAGCATTTACGTAGACTGCGTTGCCGTAAAAGCCAAGAAAAACTAAAATGGCACATCAAGGATGAGCTACACACTCATGTAACTTGGGTCATTATAAAAGCCAAGAAAAATTATTCATGGCACAGTTTTCAAGGATGGGTTAGTTACATATTGACTCGAAAATGAAAAACTCGTTGTAAGGTTTCATATCAATACTGTGGATGCCCAAATTGCCTAAGCTGTTCGAAAACCCCTGGAGTAAAAGCTTCCCATCAAAGAAGTGCCTCATTCACGACACGCCTGATTTCCATTGGTAACCAATTGGAAACCATCTGAATGGAGCAACAAAAGGACATCAGAATGAGGGACAAAAATGAGATCGAAGGAGCCACTCTTCTTGGCATGCTACCATGCTATGTAATGAATTAGAAGGAAAAAAAATGGACAATTCACTTTGTATTTAACAAATTCTGCAAGTACAGTTGCAAACATAATCCTCCCATGCATACATGAATTGTGCAAAGGAGGATGGATATATGCCCATTTGCTATAATCGCGTAGTCTGATTGACTCAAGTTCAAACCTACATTCATACTTTGTAAGGAATCCATGCTCTCTCCATGGCTTGGTACGTCCACATTAGCCTTGTCTAGCAAGGAATAGTCGGTGGACCAGAAAGTGCTCTGAATTATGTTCATTTTCAAGGACATTCACAGTAAAAGCTCATACTTCACTTCTATGTATCTTACAGGAGAGGACAGGCCCTGCCTGTATGGGCATCAGTTCAATCAATCGTTTTACAACTCACTGTCTCAATTAAGTTCACCTCACCTAGAGGTTAGCAATCTATGTAGACTTATAATAATAGATGCCTATGCAATCTGCTGCAATCTCAACTATTAAGAGGTTTACAAAATTTAAATTCAATTTTTTGTCTTTGCTTTTTGTGAAATCCTGCCTTCCTCAGAAACTGTGATCATTTGAATTAAAAATAAAATGTCTGGACAAGTGAAATTGAAACATGAATGATTTGTGATGCAGGGATTGCTTCAGCTTCTATTTCAACTGTAGTTTTAAACTTTTATGAGAAGAACATATCAGATCGCAATCTCAACTGCTCTTTCGATAGGAGAATGAGAGGTCGAGAATCATTCTCCACATTATGTACGAAATCTTTTTCAAACTGCAGTTATGAAGACAATGGATTCTGAAACAATACATAATTTTTACTACTAAATAGATCATATAGAAACAAAACTACATGATCAACAAAACTTTAGGAATTTATTTCCCACCTCTCAGAACCAGCTTATTTTTCATTTGCCACAACCATGGGCTTCAAGATGAAATGTTGAGCCGAATACAAATCATTAACGATCAGAACCACATTTTACAGGAAGGGCAAATGAATGATGACAATGCAGGGCACCTAAAGTTCATCATGCAAACCTGCTGACGATCAATTCCTGAATATGTGTAACCGAAAAATGTATCAAAAATTTAAATAATGATGCTCTGAATGTCATTATGCATCACTTTGAATGAAACAGTCGGCTGACACCATCATAGCTTGGGACCTGGATAACTGCATAACAGGCAATATAAGAGAATATTAATGAGATATTGCATGACAAACCCATTGTCTAAAAAATCACTTGCATACCACACAAAGCAATTCCAGACTTTTTGATGAATCAAAAAAAACATCATACATACCATCTCCCCACGATGCCATGGTTAATGGTGTCGAAATTATTTTCTGTGCAATATTTGTAATATCATTCAAGGTCACTTCATTGAGAACCTTCAAGAAATGCTCAACTGGTTTCCTGCAATACAAAATGTTTTCTTAGCATTTCTCCCAAGAATGGCAATATACAATTATTGAACATAACGCTGTAAGTTGTAACCAGTATCCTGGCACTAGGAATTTAGGTTACCCCTCAATAATATTAGAGTGGACAAGTAAAAGAATTCAAGAGAAATTGATTATCCATGACCGCAAAACATTGATTTTGACATGTGGTGAATGTACCTCTGCCCATATGTCAAGATTTGTCTCCCTATATCCTCTGTCACAACCATCTGCACAAAAACAATTAGCTTACTACAATACAAATAGACATGCCATTTTGATGTTCATATGAAAAAGCATTGCATTTTATGTTATTCGATAGCAGCATACCCTTGATTCCAAATTCATCAAAACAGCGGACTTTGTAGAATTTTTTGCACGATTCAGCTCCACCTCAGTGACTATCCATAGAATACAAACAAGGTATAACAATTAAAAACCATAGTTGAAATTCAGCGTGATTAGTATAATCAGCAAAACAAGAAAGAATGCCAAGTAACCTTGTCCAGGAGTTGCAACAGCTAAGAGCTCTCTGGTGGCCAACTCCACAGCCTGTGATACAAAGTCTGATCCCTGCCCGGGAAATTAGAAAACATAATTTAGCAAGATGCACACGTTAGTTCAAAAAGGCCCAACGAATATAATAAAAACAATACACCATCTACAAAAACAGTTAGTGCTACAGGATAGGCACACCCAAAAATACCTGTAGATGACATTTGAATTCACTTCACGAACAAAATATTATATTCTTTCCATTTACATCTAATTTTATTTGTTGAGACTAGAAAATTCTACACATTACATAAATGTAGATCTCTACACTATTTTCAAACTGGATGTAGAAGAGTTGCACAAACAGACTTGAAAAGGTATTGATTTCCTGAATGAGCATGTACTCAAAATCAGAGGCAAAGCAAAAATCGGCAATGAAAATATTCTATAATGAGCATCTCAAAAAAGAAAAAGGTCACCCAGCAAAAGTCTTCAAAAGTATTGGCTATAAGAGAAAGGATATCAAAAAGACTCTTAAAGGGACAGGACACAGTCTGTCAGCGCACCCATCTACCAGACAGTAATGTCAAAAATGCCCACCTCCCATATATCCAAGAAGTAACTGATAGGATAGGTAGAATCCTGATAAAGAAAGGTATCAAAACCTCATTCAAACCCTTAATAACTGTGAAATAAAGAATGAGATCAGAGAAGGATAGCATTGATAGCCACCATCAGAAAGGCATCTACAAAATTCCGTGCTCCTGTGGTTTATGATATATTGGAGAAACACAAAGATTCTTCAAAATCAAAATAAAGGAGCATGGGGCTGACATCAAAAAAGGAAAGAGTTTGCAACTCATCATGCGGAAAACTTTTGTTATATCTTGTTAAAGACCTTGAGGTCTTATAAAATTTCTTTGTATATTTGCAAACCCCAATGGAGCTCTGAGAGCTAGAAATGAGTGTTGGCTTAATACCCACTATGGGTTCTTCTGCAATCCCTGCTTTATGGAAATCTTGTATGGCTTCTTTAGCGAATGAATCTTTGGCTTCATGATTGGTTTTCTTAATCATCATATTTATATTCCCAATCGGATTTAGAGTCTTCATCTTCTTCTTGTTCACATTACCAATCAGATTTAAAATCAGAATTAGAGTCTTCATCTTCAACATCAGCTTTTTCTTTACCTTCACTTTCTCCGTTGGGGAGACACTCATTGAGCTCACTTTGGTCATCCTCATTTTCTTCAATGCATGTTTCATATTTATATTTTTCAAATGTTTTATTTATTGTATCAATGAGCATACTACTTAGTGTATTCCTTATTTCCTTTGATGCATCCATGATATAAATATATATAAAATGGCAACAGCAGAATGTATGGTCATTTAACTTGATTTCAGGAAATTTTCACTCTATTATCAATGTAGCAGACAATAATTGCTGAAATAATACGTACTATATATATGATTGAACCAATGCGCTAACATACATTCTGAGGGTCGTGAGATGTGATATGCTGAGAGGGCCCTAGTTATAATATGGCCTTAGTTTCTTTTCAACGAAGAGTCATCACTTATTATTATTCTCCTTTATTATAATATTTTAATTTATTATTTTTAAACTCACCAACTGATTTTACAGTTGGTAGTTTATGGGCCCATCATTTTTGTAACTCATGTTATTTTATGAAACACGTTTCAACTTCACATATTATTTTCTTTATATAACAGAGATGTATTATGTCTTTCAAGACATGAAGAAAGTCCTCAAGAACGTTGAACAGAGGGATAAGTGTGGAATCCAAAATCAGCCAAGCTTGTGTTGAGATTTACCAAGGTCCGCAAAAGAATCAATAAAACCAAAATTCTCCCTCAAATTTTGAAATAGCCTCCGCACAAGTGTGTTCTAGTGAGAGATATCTCTAGTGCACTGGAGTAAGTGTGAAAATGCCACACATACATGTTAAAAGCAAAACTACACAAGACAAACTGCCATAAGTGCATGCCCTTAGGCTTATAACATTTGATATTTCAAATAATGAAGACTAAGTTCTGTATTTAGACACAAGTGAGACATTCCTTCAAGACAGGGTTATGGGCCCACAAAACAAGGGCAAAAACCCTAGGAGGGTTATTGAGCTTACATATCAAGTTTCACTAGGTCAACATTAACCATGCCTAATCATACAACAAAATAAATACAATATGGCCTTAGCCATAATCATAAGCACATAATGATACATATGTATGAGTTATGTCTACATGTACCAATTACTCCAACAGCTTCTTCCAAGTTTATATTCTTCCAAGTTTATCTTGAATGAGAGAGAATCCCACCTGCAGAGAATTAAGAGAAGAGAGAACTCTAACCAAAAGTTTAAGCTCTTTAGAGCTCCTATCCCCCTTCCTCAAGCTTCACTTAGACAACCAACTCCACAAAATGGGGGTTTTCCTACCCCTTAACCCCATAAACCCAAGAATATTTCTCCTTGATATGTCTTTGTGCAAATTATCAATGCCATATGGTGTCTTATTTTATGCTTTGTTTTCAGTATAAAATTTATGATATATTCTGGAGCTCTATGATCTCTAATTGTACTACTTGTGTTTCACCGAGAAGGGATCTTCATGGGATGAATCTATTTAAATTTTGAAGGTCTCTACTGAAGAATAGGGAGTTGTTCTAGGTATTCATACCTATGAACCAATTCCATCACTTTCAATACTTGCTCATTAACATGGATTTTCACATCGATTGTCTCTATGGTTTGCATCTTGTTGGGTTTTGTAATATAAAGTCACGTTGAACAAGGTATGCTAATAATTCTATAATTCTAGGATCACGGTTCTACTCGAGATCTACAATCAACAAGCCTTCTTCGATCAGGCCTTACTCCAAATAGACAACCCACGCACCATGATCTATGACTTGTGCCTGAAAGGCATGCAACACTACCAATGTTTCAAGGCTAAGGCTTTTTAGCATTGCCATGACTAAAGAGTCTATGCTAGCTTTTACTATCAAACTTATAATTGCTGAAAGTTGGCTTGAAAATAATGATTTGAATCTGTTGACAAAGCTCAACACTAAACACACATGCACACATCAACACCAGAGATAGATGTTAGCACCAACATGGTTTAGTTCAAGTCAAAAACACCTAGCAATAAGGTTGGCTCACAAATATTTTCAAAAAACTTATGTTGCACAAGGACATGTCTCCATTGTGTCAGCATTTTCAAGACTTCGGAGTTCCTTTTGTGTTCCTTTTGTGTAAGGGAGTTCATCTAGGATGCAAAGGGCTTGCTGGCAATACCCAAGACTTTCTGAGCAGATTTTGAGGATGTTCCAGGAAAGATTGTTCAGTTTTGACAATGGGCATTGCTGATTATACAATATGATATTTCCAAGCTTAATAATTTATTTGAATTTGTATTTTGATTTCATAGTTTGAATTTCTAATTTTATAATAATATAGATTGTAGTAAATTGTTTTCAGCAAATGACGTGGAACTGCCATGCTAGTCAATTGCAATATGCAAGAGTATGATATGTTGAACTCAATGACCAATTTTTTGAAAAATCTGTTTCCCTTCCTCTGGTTTTACTAGTTGGATACAACAAAGAATACTCATTGAAAACTAAGCAAGCAAAGTCAAGGCTGTGAACTGGCAAAGTCCTATATTTAACTCAGTAAACTACTTTTAAATACCTACAAGATTCAACTGTCACATTGTATTGTGTGCACTGTAAAGGTATACTCTTTATTGGCTTTTCAGGATTTACATGTATGATACGTCCTTGGGATAGTTATAGTTTTATTATTTTTTAAATTCTTCCATTATATACTTATGACAACTACCCGGTCTGTTAATACCCTTTAAAGTATGGAATTCCTTCACTCTTATAATCTTAAGCATCCTATATCTTTTGCTTATTCCACTAGTTCAGGTATAAAAGATGCTATGTTTGGAGCTATACATTATGCAGGATGTGTTCTGTTTGCATTAGAAGGATGCTTTGTTTCTCTAAAATATTAATCTCGTTTGATCATCGAAAGGGATGTTTTCTCATGATTTAGCTGAATTTTAAATAGTTTTTGAGCTTGTTTTGTTCAATCATAAACATTTATGCCTACAAAATCTTAGTTTATGGTTATATCGGAATGTTTTGAAGTTTCATCAAGATTTTGCTTGGACCATTTGCAATTGGAACTGTGATGCTGAGAAAATTCCAATTCTACTCGCTGATATATGAACTTCAACATTGTAGAGTTGAGAAGTTCGTCTTTCTTTCTGGACTTTATGCAGTACCCAAAATATATCAGCTATGCCCAGGACACTGCAGCTGACCTTGAAGTAGTTGAAAAAATGATAATATAGTTCTTAGACGAAATACATAAGATAATACCTGTGGTTATTTACTACCTATGTACTATGTACTAGCTAATTTATTAATTTACCGATTACATCAGTATCTAGCTAATAATAAGAACTCGTTTATTAAGCATTAGATTAAATTCTAATGAGGACTAGTTCACTGATGCAGTAGATCAGTAAATAATTTACTAATTACATCAGTAACTATCTAATTAAAATTCTATATGAGAACTAGATTACTTTGGTAACGCATGTAGAAGCATATCATTCTGGTAAAAGGGGCAAGGTCGTGAACCAAACGAGTCACACATGCAAGGCACAGTTCACAAAAAGCCCACCAGAGACAATCAGATGCTCGCAATTTGAACTAGTTGTCAGTTGCTGAAACAAAGCAAAATCGTGGGTAGCAAAACTCTAAAGGAAGAAGACACTTTTCCATTAAAGGAAGTTTGAGCAGCAAACAACAGTCGCAAGCTTAGGAGTAGGCGCATGGGGGCCAACCAGACTCGAGTTGAGAACGAGTGGCAATGCCTAGTCGAGGGCCAGATAGGGTCAACATGAGAGAGCTCTATAATCACTCATCCACCACATGGTTTTGATCAACAAGAGCCACGTTACACAAGGGGATAGATGCCTAGTTGGGGGGCACCTAGGGCCAACATAATATGGAATTAAGCTTATAATCAGGGTTTGAACTTTGAAGTGTTAAACAAAACATCATCTTAAACTTGACCAATCTAGAAGAAATAGAAGAGCAAATCATGCAAATTGACAGGAAGATCATTTTGTTTGAATTGAAAATGTAAACACCAAAGAGATTGCCAAGCAAGCAACCACAAGCCTTGATCCAAAAGACAAGAACAGAAACAAAAACAAGTCAAGGAAAGGCAACCGATAAGCTATGATACTAAATCGCACAAATACGGATGCAATATCTCAAATGAATATAATAATTTTACAGAAAATCAAGATATGATACAACTAGAACAGATATATATATATATTATATATTATATAAATATAAAGTATATTATATAAATACAACTAGAAAATCAAGTTATGATACAACTAGAACATATATATATATGTATATGAGATAAAAAAACATACAAAATACTTTTCATGAATTTCAAATTTGGGAATACGGCCAGAAAGAGATTTATCATTGAGGGAGGTTCATAGCTTCATTTGTCTGAAAACAGGATTGGAATCCTTATATGATGTTTTTTCATTTTAGAGACGGAAATTTTCCCCTTGTACATTTCAACCGCATTTCATAGCTGTTTCGTGCAAGGGTCTATTTTTGCAAAACATGAAAATGCCTTTCTGGCAAGTAGGGGTGACATTTCTAGTAACATAGCTCTGATAACATGAGCTGATGCAAATGGCAAGCCAAACTAAACAACTTTTGGGGCTTCCATACAAGTTTGCACAACAGAAGAATGTGGAAAGACAAAGTATATAGCCCTTTATTTATTAAAAGGTTTCCTACACAATGAAGGCCTTGCCTCTACAAAATCTACCAAAATCCTAGCCAGCAACTACAATGTTTCAAAGATCGCATTCAAATATATCTGCAGCACATTCAATGCACAAATTTTAAGCAGGTTAGTTAGCAAAATATTTATATTGATAATAATTAATTAAAAGACTAGTTAGAACAACTCTTCCTCTTAAATAGTATAGAGGTAACCAGGAAGTTGCTCAGACAATTCTCTTCAAGCAATCCACCCTCTTCCCAAATGCCATGATCTTTTATAGGAAGAAGAAGACAAGAATGGTAGTCATTTTCTATGAGATATATGATATGGACCCTGTGAAAATATGACCTTCCAAGATACATATTCATTTGTCATTGTATGTACGTAGTTAGATTTATGCATGTTTTTAACTTTTTATTCTATTCCCTTCTTATTCTCTCCATACTTCCAAAATGTCATGATCTTGCATACAAAAAATAAGCCAAGAAGGATGGGCATTGTCTATGAGATTTACGATGTGGACCTTTTGAAAATATGGCCTGCCAATATACACATTCATTTGTCATTTTATATATATACATGGTTAGATTTATGCATGTTTTTTTCCATTACATTCTTTGTTCTCTCCATACTTTCCAAATTTTGTGATCTTGTATAGGAAGAATATGACAAGGATGGTCATTTTCTATGAGATTTATGATGTGGACCATGTGAAAATATGACTTGCCAACATACATATTCATTTTTTGTAGAGTATATATTAAGTCTATCCATGTACGTGATGAGGTCAGTGATTATCCTCAATTGCACATTAAACCACTCTTCTTACTCTTAATTCAGCTTTTCCCTCCATTATTTCCATATTTTACCTCATTTTCTTCCATCTGCATACCACATTTAGCATGGCTGGGCTATGTATGAACAATGAGTCTTTTTAACAGGGAATTAAGCATGATTTGGATGAATAATGTGTGCTTTGCAGGTTCGATGGGGCAGCCATTTACTTTCATGTTATAAGAGGAGCTGCAGAATTTCCTGTTAGCAAATACTTGTTAAAAGTATCTCATTGGCAACAGTTGCTGAAAAGTTTTTTATTAATATCGATCTGCTCAAATGAGAATGATAGTCACTGCAGAGTTTTCCTACAACCGTATAGCCAACGAAGAACAGAAACTCTGCTGCATAATCTCTTGTCAATGTTCCAGAGTTTCCGGGACGGGGAAGCGCAGGTGCAGGGATATGCAAAAGGGGGACGTATATAAGCAACCCCAAAATTTAGGGAAATTTCAGGAAAACAAGGTGACGTCAGAGTCATAAAAATTATAAAATTATTAAAAATTTAATATTTAAAAGTAAAAAATAAAATCCCAACAATATGTCAATAACTAAATAGTAAATCTTCATAATTATCAAAAGTACATCTAAATTGAAACTCATCATTTATTGAAACCCATCATTTCGTAATAGACTATCATGAATTATCATTTCTGCAGTGTACATCTAAAAGTAAATTGAATCCATCATTTGACATTATGCAGTGTTCCATCTAAATTCATCATTTGGCATTATGCAGGGAACATCTAAATTAAATTCATCATTTGACAATTGAAATTATTCAATGCACATCTAAAAGTAAATTCATCATATGACAATGACATTATGTTGAAGTCTAAAACAATGTTATCAGAACCGGAGTGGTCATTGAACCGCTAGACCCCCCAGACCGAGAACCGGTCAGAATCAGACCGGAACTAGTCAAAAAACTGGACCAGGAAAACAGTCAACCAAAAACAAATAAAATATACAAATTTTAAAGAAAAACATATATTCATGTGCATCCATATGAATCCAAACCATTTATACACAAATAATCAAAAGTTCTCATTTATATAGCGTGTAAGGGTGCACATAACAAAAATAGTACCGAGTGCAATCCATCTCTAAACAAAAAATGCATCAACAAACAAGCTCCACATGGCCTATAGCATCCAAAAAAATCATGCTACAACAAATACCTACATATCATCAAAACCATTGCCTATATTGGGATCTTCGTCATCAATATCACCCTCTAAGCATTCAAATAAGATAGAAAAAGCATTGCATATCAACTCAAGATTTTGTTTGAGTGATGGGTAATTTTTTTAGTTGGCTCATGATAGAGGTGTTCAACAACCAATACCACTAACATCAAGGTACATAGTGGATTTGTTGCTCTTGATTAACTACTAGTTCCATACCCTCGTACATGACAAAATCCAATGGAGCATTGCAATCCCCCCAATCTTGAAATCCTGGAAAACTGTTAAGTTTGTTGGATTTTGAGTGAGATCTAAAATTCTACTCTCCATATGAAATCCAATGAGGTCAGAACCACTCTGAAACGTCCCGAGTCATTTCACGGTAATGTTAAAAATTTAAGTAAACGGATGAAAACGAAAGATAAAGGAGAATGTCATTAGTAGGGCATTACCATGAAATTGCACAGCATTACCATGAATTGCATAGTATTAGTAGGGAAATATTGTCAAATACTAGGCTTCCCCTATCATAAATCATTGTCTTTATGAAAAACAATTGTGTTCAAAGGGTCCTTGGCATCCACAGCGTCCTCTCGCCCCCCTTACAAGGGAAACGTGTTCCCTCACTGGGGAAACATTTCCTTTGGCATTTCCCCGCGTTCCCCAAAAAGGGAACATGACAAAACGTTTCCTGAGGAGTTTCCCCATCTCGGAAGAGTGGGGGAGCGAGGGGGCGTGCTCCCCACCTTGGGGGATGCGTCCCTGTGAAACAAAGTCTTTTGTTAGCAGCAACGTAATGTGATTTTGTAAATATTTACTTTTTACCACTGTTGTATTAAATTGTTTTTTCCACATCAACCCTACAAAATTTTGTCCATGTCATTGTACGACTGTTTAGCCTACCTGGCCAAAGTATAAGGCATGATTTCACAATTAGTTCAAACTTGTTTTCGTAGATAGTATGTGATATTCATCTTAGAGAGATTGCCCTTAGGGTTCAATTCTGAGGTAGGGTTTCAAATAAACACATGACAAAAATGTATCTTATAACATTATTGCAGTACTTCTTCAATCTATAAAATAGTGATGCTTATTGAATGCACAAGTAGTATAAACAAGAACTCAAACAACAACTGATTTCACCAGCAAACGTTATAAGTAGAGCCAAGTCAACAAACAATTAACAAACATACAAAATCCACAGTTTGCTAATCACGCAAATGTAGTTTCTAGGCTTACAAATTGTAAGTTGTAACTATCCATCGGTTGCCACCGAAATCACACTAGCATGCCCTGTTGTTGCCTTGCACCCTTATTCACTCTTGCTGCCTCAATCCTTCATGCAGTAAGCCCCAAAATTCACCCTTAATCCCTTGTTGTCTCCTAATCATGGCCCTTTAGGCCACTTGCTACCTCAAAAGAAGGCTTCTTAACCTTACATTGTCCATGAAAATCAGATTGTTGCTTCCAAAACACATTTGCTATTTGCTAATCGTTGCCTCAAAAAGACCCTCACTGCTACAAAAAACTAGTTTGTTGCCTCAAAAACACCCTCGCTGCCACAAAAAGCTAGACCATTGCCTCAGGAACACCCTCATTGCCACATAAAAGTAATTTACCAACTAGAAGTCGATCGAAGATAGGAGGATTGGCTGGGGTGGAATCTTTCACCATCAAAACCAATCAAAGAAAAGGGGTCTTAAAACCCTCCAAGAGCCTCAACCCAAAATCAAGAAGAATAACAATCCATGATGATCATAATGACAAGAGCCCTTCCTTTTGATAAAATATCTTTAGGGTTTTTCCCTCATAAATTCAATTTTGAGTGACTTGCAAGTTTCCCTCCATTTGCCCCCAAATTTAACCTTTATTATCTAATGTTTATTTTATTTTATTTTCAGATGAAGAAAACACTAGTGTATTATGTACCAGTACATCTTTCCGTAAATTTCTAATAACTCTATTATCTAATGTTACCTAAGTAACATTAAATAACAAATTCCCCCTTTTTAAATGACTACAACCTACGGGGTTAAATAGGCTACTACATCCTCCCTTGGGCAATTAATTTGAAAAGGACATTACATAGTAGATGGTAGTTTGTTTTTGAAACAGAGAAGTGATTGCTTTCCTCCATGCAAGGAAAGAATCACTTGAAGTTAGTTAATTAGTTCCATAGCAGTTAATAGTTTTTGTATAAAATATATTAGAAGGGAAGTTGAAAGGGTTGGAATGTGTTTCCTTCTTTTTATCTTTAAATACAAAGTAATTACCTATTTTGAACTCGTATGTTGAGCATGTACATAGTGGACCCTTCAAAAACGTCCCCAAATTGTTGGGAAAATCATTAAGGACACAACTATTGGAAATACTAGGGGGTGGGGGATTATTATTTCATAAATTTCAATAATTTAAAGATCACATAGCATTAACTAAACACAACACATCAAAGGTACACAAGATTTATATTTAACAATTTATTTATATTTGAAGGAAGCTACAACTTCCAGATTTACCAACTACACCTACAAGGAGCTATAACCCTTGGTTTACCAGCTCCCACTAGAAGGAGGCGACAACCTCCTAAAGGAAGCTACAACTTCCTTCCCTAGCACCACCCTACCACCTTAATAAAAGATAGAATAAGAACTCCTGAGCTCTTGTACCAAGAACAATGACCCAATCACATAACACATAATCATTGTTATCTTTGCTTCTGGTCTGCTTCAAATTAGCTTCATACTCATTTCAAGTCTCCTCAAATCAGGTTCCAACTTTAATTCTTTCAACCTTTGAAGATGCTTTTGACCAAACCCAATCAGTGGCTTAACTAGTCCTTAACACAAGTCTTATTCGGCAATTGTAACAATCCTAACTCGGAACTAAGGAAACCTTAACATAGCTCCTTAAAATAGGCCAAAATAATTGCCTCTAGATATGCCTTATAATAGGCCTCTGTGTGCCTCAAAACAAGCTTTAGTCCACTTCAAAAAAGGACTAAGAAGAGCTTCGGTCTAGTTCAGAAAGAGAATTAGAACAGCATCAGTACACCTCAAAAAGAGAGCCTCATAAATGACTTCGGATATGCCTCAAAGATGACTCAAATTTGTCTCAGAGATGCCTCCAACAAGGGCCGAAATTAGGCTCAAAAAGGCCTTAGAAGTTTGATTTAGCTCAATGGAAAATACCACAAAAAGATAAACCAATTAAGTCCAAAAACCTTAGCAGCTTTACCTTCTTCTCCAAACATTCAACAAACTCACAGCCTCGGACAAACTTGGTGATGATGCTTGCGATTTTGGTGCCATTGGAAGGCAACTAATTGCCTTATTTATACATAAAAGAGGTGGGGGGCCTACTTTAGGGCCAACCTAAACCAAAAGACATAAAGGTTGTTTTTTAAAGGACACCACCATTACAAGAGCGAACATGAGAAAGATTAGATGTTAATTAATTATTTTAACCTTAAAAAGAATTGTCTTGACTGTGATGGAAACCAACTTGTAAGAGGAGGTTTAGACTTCTTTAAAAGATTAATTGTCTTTCATAATAGCTCCTTTCAAGGTTGGCTTTCACGACTTGGGGCAAATTTGATTACAAATTAGACCTTCTTCAAAAGGGAAATGTTGCAACTTTAATACACCCATCCATTTGGGGAAACTTTAGCATCCCTTCAATCAAGAGGACCCACAAAGCATGCAGTATATCACATGAAATGGCTTAATGAGGGCATATCAACAAACAAATTCAATCTTTGACATCAATGACAATTTCTTCCAACAATCTCCCCCTTTGTCATTAATGTCAACAATCATGCTCCCCCTATCTTCATACTTCATTTCCTTTCTCTCCCCCTGTCTCCATTCTTCACTTCCTTTCTCCCCCCCATTGACGTCAATGGAAAAGGGCAACTTGTTTCTTTAAGGTCTGCTCCCCCTGAACATATGGCACTCAATAGGACTTTTGTCTTCTTAGCCTTCCCTTCTTTGATGTCCCTATGGATCTTTAGTTTAGCGACAATTTTATTTTTCTCTACTTGGTCTAGGTCTAGCATGTATATGTTGTTTATTCTTCTTGTAGTTGTTGCAACCAATCTTCTTGAGTCCTCTTCTTTGATTTTGCATTTCCGAGAATCAAATAAGAGATTATACCCTTGATCACACATTTTGTCAACACTGAGAAGAGTGTGTTTCAAATCCTCAACCAACAAAACATTTGTTGCTTTCACATGTTCACTTATGATATTTACTACACCTTTTCCAAGTATCTTGACGAAGGAGTTATCTCCAAATACAATACTACCAGATTTTATTTTTAAGCTGACATATTTGTTTTGATCTCCTTTCATATGTGTCAGGCATCCATTGTCTATGTACCATTCATCTTCTTATCTTCAGTGATCAAGGCCCTATTGCAATCTTCCTTATTTTCCTTTTTCCATATCATAGTTGCCTTCTATGTCTTTATGAATTGAGCATTTTCTTTCACAAGTGTGCAATCTTGTGCTTTGTGACCAAGATTATTGCACTTGTAGCATACAATGTTTCGATTCATTAGTGGTTCAAATGGATTGTAGTTTCTCTTGGCAGATCCATGAACATTTCCCGATCTAACGCCATTTCTTGCAAATCCATTATCATTCCTGCTTCTTGCATAATTGTATCTTGTATTGATTTTACAATGAATTGTTTTCTGCCCAAAATTTCCGCAAAAGTGACAATGACCAAGAAAAATATATTCATACCTCGAAGAGTAGGATGATCCTCTAAAGTTGCTCTACCTTGGAGGTGGTTCAATCCATTGTTGATCTTGGATGTTCTTGGGAATATCAACAAAACTTCTTGAAGCAACAACACTTTTAAACTCCCTTTTAGTTTCTTCCTTCAAAGGCTTGGAGCTTGAAGATGCACGAGTATAGGCAATACGTACTTTATCGCCTAGTGGTATTTGACAGTTGAGAATGTTATCCAACATTAGCAAGCTACTCAAGTTTTTTTAATCTTATCAACTTCAACCCTCAATGACACAACTTCCTCTTCAAGCTTCTTACAATCTTCTTTTTTCTTCTTCATTTGGATCTTTATTACTTCCTCGATTCTTTTTGCTTCTTGAAGTTGGACCTTTAAGGAGATATTTTCTTCACCACATTTTTCAAATAAGCTGTTTAATTCTCTATTTTTGTTTCTGAGCTTGCCAACTTCTTTTTCATTATTCTTCAACTTTTCTTTAAGATCATCTTCCTATTCGGTTTCTGGATCATTACTAAGTTCCCAAAAAGAATCTATTTCCACATTTGGTCCTTTTGTTTCTTCATTTGAATCAATGACCTCTTCATCATGATCATTATTTTGGGTTTCTTGGGTTATGAAGAGAACTTCTCTTGCATCCCCTTCGTTTCTATCACTTTCATCTGAAGAGTTGTTGTCTTCTTTAGAATAAAGGTTTATCTTATGGAAACTTTTCATTTCCCCAAAAGGGCATCTCTTAGCATAACGACCTATTTTGCCACAATTGAAACATTTAAAGGGTAACTTACCTTCGTGTTTTCCAATTCCCCTTTTGAGCTTCCTAATAAAATTTGCTTCTTCTTCATCTGATTCATCGCCTTGTGTGCCTTCTACCTTGAGTTCTTTGATTCTTGTCTTCTTCATGGCTTTAAAGGTTACTTGTTTGTTTGACAGACCAGCTTTTGTATCTATTCTCATTCCATATGCTATAAGGGTGCCATGTAATTCATCCAATGTATCTCAAAGGAAGTGATTTTATCACCTTTTGAATGATCAAGGATTCTTTGAATTCTTCTCCTAATCCTCTGATGGTGTTGACAACTTCATCTACTCTAAGTAAATAGCTTTCAATATTTTACGTTTCATCCAGTTTCAAATTTTCAAATTGTGCTCTATGTCATTGAAGTTTGACCTGTTTGACTTTATCATCACCTTCATAAACACTTTTAAGTTTATCCCAAGCCTCTTTAGTAGTGGTGCATGTCATCACTCTGGTCTTAATGGTTCTTGACAATCCACTCATGATCACATCACAAGCCTTTGAATTACAGCTAAACAATTTCTTCTCGTTGGGATCAGTTGGAGGATTTTTCTAAGCTTTGTAGCCACCATTAACATGGAGAACCAAACATCCACTCCTAAAGCCTTCAAGTAAGTTTCCATGGTGTTGCTCCATAATGCATAATCATTTCCATCAAATAATTGAATTGATCTTGAAGAGATGCCTTCATCCATATTTACTCATGATCTTCCCTCCAGTGATTAGACTGTTAGAGAGTAACCACTCTGATACCAATTGTTGGTAACACTGAGAGGGGAGGTGAATCAATATTTCATAAATTTCAACAATTTGATAATCACAAAGCATTAACCAATCACAACACATCAAAGGTACACAAGATTTATATTTAACAATTTATTTATATTTGAAGAAAGCTACAAATTTTGGATTTACCAACTACAACTGGAAGGAGCTACACACCTGGTTTACCAACTACCATTGGAAGAAGGCTACAACCTCCTAAAGGAAGCTACAACTTCCTTGCCTAACACCACCCTGCCACCCTTAATACAAGTGAATAAAAACTCTTGGGTTCCCATATCAAAGACAATGAACCAATTACACAACACTTAATCATTATTATATTTGCTTTTGATCTACTTCAGATTAGCTTCATACTCCTTTCAAGTCTACTCAAATCAGGTTCCAAAGTTACTTCTTTCAGACTTTGAAGATACTTTTAACCAAACCCAATCATCTGCTTAAATAGTCCTTAACACGGGTCTTACTTCGAAATTATAACAGTCCTAACTTGGGCCTCAGGATACCTCAACACAACTCCTTAAAATAGGCCGAACTAACTACCTTTAGATGTGCCTTAGAATATGTCTTTGTTTGCCTCAAAACAAGCTTCGGTCCATCTCAAAAAATGACTAAGAATAGCTTTGGTCTTGTTTAGAAAAGAAAAACTTTGGTATACCTCAAATAGAGAGCCTCGAAAATGTCTTCGGATCTGCCTCCAAGATGACTTCGGATCTGCCTCAGAGATTACTCAAATTTGTCTCAGAAATGACTCGGATTTGTCTCAAAGATGATTTGGATATGCCTCAAAGATGACTCGAATATATCTCAAGAATGCCTCAAACAAGGCTTAAATTAGGCTCAAGAATGGCCTTAGATCAATTTAGCTCAGCAAAAAATTCCCACAAAAAAAGATAAAATGATTAAGACCAAAAACCTTAGCTTGCCCTTCTTCTCCAGATATTCAACAAGCTCACTGCCTTAAACAAACTTGGTGATGATGCTTGAGAATTCAGTGTCATTGGAAGGCAACCAAATGCTTTATTTATACATGAATGAGGGGGGAGGGGGACGACCTAAGCCAAAAGACATGAAAATTTCCTTTTAAAAGACATCACCATTACAAGAACCAACATGAGAAAGATTAGATGCTAATTAATTATTGACCTTAAAAATAATTGTCTTGACAGTGATGGAAACTGACTTGTAAGAGGAGGCTTAGACTTCTTTAAAAGATTAATTGTCTTTCATAGTAGCTCCTTTCAAGGTTGACTTGGACACTTGGACTTGAGGCAGATTTAATTACAAATTAGACCTTCGTCAAAAGGGCACATTGCAACTTTAATACACCCATCCATTTAGGGAAACTTTAATATCTCTCCAAGGAAGAGGATCCACAAAGCATGCACCCTATCACAGGAAATGGCTTGATGAGGGCATATCATCAAACAAATTCACCCTTTGACATCAATAGCAATTTCTTCCAACATCAGGGACTTGGCTGTCTCCAAGACGTTCCAAGCAAATCTCAAAGATGTTATACACAAATTTCAAGGATGTTATACACAAATTTCAAGGATGTTTCTAGCGAATTTCAAGGATGTTTCTAGCAAATTTCAAGGACTTTTTGGGCAGATTTCAGGGACTTTTTGGGCATGTATCTTCCATTTTGACAATCATAATATTGATGATGATTGGATGATATGATCACTTTCCTATCCATTATTTTTGTATTATTTTTGCAGCAAAACATGAGTTTTGAGTGATGGGTTTCAATTTGGGTTTCTAGTGATTTAAATATTGTAGTTTCAGCAACAACATTACAACAAGAAAAGCCTCCATGTTAAAATAGATACAGGTCCTTATCTTTCATGAAATAAATCCAAGTCTTCTTGGAGAAGTCATCAATGAAGGTCACATAACACTGGTACCCACTCAAGGATACTAATGACATGGTCCCACACACGTCTAAGTGTACTAATATACTAGATCCAAAATCCCATAGGACCTAGTGTCGCTGCTCGAAAAACTGGTCTTGGCATATTTACCGAGTGCACAACCATTACACACCTCATGTTGCTCAGCCTTCAACTCTAGCAACCCAATCACTATCTCTTTAAGCACATTTAGTGCTCCATAATGAAGATGAGCCATCCTCTTGTGCCATAGTTCTCCCAACCCTTTGCTACAGCTTACCAGTGCATGTGTTGGCCCAAACTACAATTAAAAAAACTTACCATTTGATCTGAATTGGATCCTAAAACTCTCTAAGTTTTCATGACTGTTTTAAATTATGCTAAAAGATTCAAGTCCTAGAAAAGATTGAAGCTATCAAAAGGAATCCTCATAACAATTGCAATTGTGGCCAGAGTGGAGCAACGAGGACCCTCGGTCGAGCGCGCAAATCGTTGGCCCATGGTAAAACACAATGGCACAAAACTGGCAAAACCAAAGGCCAGATCAAGAAACGGAGGTGGATTCGCAGGGCGTCCCCCTCAGTGAAGGAAAGCCCTGATATGCTCGGACCCAAAAACGCTATAAAACTTGGAAAAGTAACTGTTTCGGTTCCGTGGCGCGAATTCCCCTAAACCAGCAAGATATCAAAAGGCTTTGAGGCAGTAAGCAGTTTTGATTGAGTCCCGCCCGATGCCACACATCGAGCAACACGCGTCTGGCGGAAGAGAGAGAAAACTGCTCGCATCAGATGGGTAAACGTCGTGCGACTTGTCCGCCCAATATGAAGGGCGACCATAGGATCTGGGAGGTCCAGATCGACGGCGAAGATACATCTCGATGACTGACCGGATTTGACAGGTCAAAAAGCAAGATAACAGGGATTTGAAGTCTAACGTGGATGATGAGTTGGCAAATGTTTCGTGTTCACGGGCGATCTTGAAGTAAACAGATTCAATGGCCATTCGAGTATGATTCAAGGAATCTGACACCCAGTTCACTAGCAAACAAGTGGCCACCTCCCTGCAAGGCGTTACCCCGTGATGATGACACAAAGCAGAGGAATTTGAACGGACAGAGGAAAGGAAACCAGAAGATCGGGAAGCGGAAACGAGCAGTCGAAGAGCAAATTGGCTTTAAAGCCAAGAACTAACAAAAGCAGAACAACAAGAGGCAGACAGTGCAGAGACGCAGAAAGCCAATAGCAGAGAACAGAGAGTAGAAGCCGAGCTGACCTGAAGGCAACATTGAGCCAAACAAAGTCAGAGAGAGTCAAAGAGTGTGTACTCCATTGAATGCTTGAGAGGTTCAAGCAAGCTCCTTGACATAGGCCTGTCATAATATTGTGACCCTCAGATGTCAAGTTTCAGTAAGGAGAGTCTGTGCACTCCATTCCTACTGACTACATTTTGTTAGTGAGACTCGACTCGAGCTCACTGTTGTAATAACTCTGTTTGAAAACATAATAGAGAGGCCACCACAGAAAGGCTAGACCAGGGGACGTAGCCCAAGAGCATTGGGTGAACTCCTTGTTAAACTTGTTTTGTTTACATGTTTGACTGTTATGTTTTCTCTGATTGCCTCAGTGTTTATGTATTCTAGCAATTTTATCAATCTGTTGCTTAAGTAACATAGGCACATCCATGCACATGAGTCTGTAATACCTTTCATTCTTTATCTTGGATAAATTCCAGATCACCCTTCCTAACCCTTGTTACTTTTGTTGTCTTGGAGTTCTTGGACTGAATATACACTTTACCCTCCTCAAAGATAGCAATTGAGATCAGGTTCTTTGTCATGCCCTGAACATACAACACATCGTCCACCGTTTGTCAAAATCCCTCTAAAGCTTGATCATGCCAATATCAGTTGGACAGCACTTGGCATTGTCTACAAGCTCTATGCAGAAACCCAACTCCTCCTTCAAACTAATGAAATACTCTGACTCCTGTCATGTGGCAAGAAGCCCCATTGTCAATGTACCACACACTAGTGGCAACTGAACTCGAGAGACATGCAATGAGCAAAAACTCATTCTTGAACTGTTTTGCAAACTCGTCCACCTCTGTGGTAGCAACAACATGCTTCTTCTACTTGCCCTTGTTCTTATTAGGGCACTAATTGGCATATTGAGCCAATTGATGGCATGCAAAGCATTTAACCCTGCTTGGATCCTTCTTTTTCTCACCCTTGGAAGAGGACCCCTGACTTGGCCCTTTCTTGGCCTTTTGCTTACCCTTGCTTGCCAAAGCAAGGTTCTCCTCTTCGAACCTGTTCCTTTGATCTCCCCACTAACCACTTTCTCGGATCTCCTCTTGGACGAAATCATCCCAAAGCCTCACCTAGTCGAGTAGGTGTCCCAACCCACAATACACTTGACAAAGACCTCCCAATGCTTTGAAAAGCCATTCAACGCTATACACACTAACTCCTCCTCAACAATTGTCTCTTCAACAATAGCCAATTCATCCTTGACCTGAGACTATAGAGGTTGAATCCAAACAAAGATATTGCCTTGATGGTTAAACAACAACTTCAAGCTTACATGTTTAGAACAAGTAGGAAGCACTTCACCCAAGGGAAAGGAACTTGAGTCACTTTCATCATATTCAATCCTAGAAGAGAAATAGGTTATTATATAGACAATTGAGAAGAAATGAGGGTAGAGAAATCATGAGAAACCTTTACGAGGTTATAGAGAGGTTGAATCCAAAGAAAGATATTGACATGATGGTTAAAGAGCAACTTCAAGCTTACATGTTTAAAACAAGTACAGAGCACTTCACCCAAGGGAAAGGAACTTGAGTCACTTTCATCATATTCAATCCTAAAAAAGAAATAGGTTTATATAGACAATTGAGAGAACTTGTCTATATTCATAGTAATTTACACTCGACCTTATGCAGTGTGGGCAAAGATTCATCTACTTCCCTTTATCCATGTCTTGAGTCCATTCCAACCACAACTAAAGAGCATGACGATCATGACATTGATTGTGACACAATCAATCATGAATCTAATGTCCGGACACTAGTGATGATCATGATTCTAGTTCCTTTACTACACCACGTGCTCTTGAAGATTTCGGGTTTGATGATGTAACAAATAGGCCACAGGAACACCAAAAATAAAAATAAAAATTGATCCTACTTTAATTTTTAAAGCATTGCAATTTTGTCAAACAATTCTTACGTCATAGATATATCATTATGGATATCTTTTTAAATTTTGAAATTTGAACAATCCGTAAATATGTTCTTTGCAACTTGCAATTGCTTCATATGATTCACGAGTGCATTTGGTTTCATCACGACTCATATATCATATATGTTTAACAATGGCAACGGATTTTATCATGAATCAGATGTTTAATGAGGGCATTTGATTTAATCATAATTCATATATCATATTGGTTTAATGATGGCAATGGATTTCATCATTATTCATATGGTTATGAAGGAAATTGATTTTATCATTACTCATATATCATATGTTTAATGATGGCATTGGATTTGATCATGATTCACAATGTGTAAGAAGGCCATGGGATTTTTTAATCATGATCCTGTATGTTTGAATTTAATGAGGGCAGGGAACTTTTTCCTATTGTTGTTTTTTTCCTATTTTGCAGATCTTGAAATATATATAGGCAAACTTGATGGAAATTTTTATCTGAATTTCATCTGAAAATTTGAATTTTACTCAAATTTCATTGTTGCCAAATCAAACCAGAACCTGAACCAAGTGACATTGAGACCACTTCAAAATGGTTATGTCATCCAACATAGAAAGGAAAATATTTGAACTAAAAGAGCATACCCCTAAATAGCAATTTACTGAACTGAGAGAGCATACCCCTAAATAGCAATATAATTTCTTTTGTTTATGATCATAATACAGTACACATGATCCTTTTGTAATTTTGCACCCCCTATTGAACGTTGGGGATTTTTATGTAATCTTGACAATCTTTGTAAAACTATTCCACCTATTATAAAAGCTAGTTCTGTTCTTTTATAAATGAAACCTTTCTTCTACAAACATATATCATAACAATGAATTACTGTTTCCTAAGAAAACAATAAATATAGAGTATGCCACACTTCAAATATTTTATTTACTTAATACAGATCAGAGGCACATCTATTATCTGCATGTTTGATACGGCAAGAGAAAATATTGTCCCAGGTACATAAACCTAAGTTACCAGGATTCAGATCCAGATCTGTCAGATTTTTAAATTTTTTAAAAGCCAGGATCCGAGTATGGCGGGGAAACGGCATGTATATAGTAATAAATATTTTCCATAGTATGGAAAAGGCTACAATATTCATGGTTACTGGTCTAACCTCTGTTGACACAATCTAAAGATCTCAGCGTGCAGATACATCATTGTGTGTAGACAAAATTGGCCACCTAAAAATAACTTGTATGTGGTATGTAATAGGGGCGACTTCCACCCTCGCAAGATACTTTTAGGTCTTGAGCCATTAATATGTTTCCTTACTATCAAAGAAGATAAACATTAGCAATTATAAATTGTAAAAATACAAAATTTTTAAATATATAATTAATATTTATGTGATATTAAATAAAATGATATAATTTTCAACGTAACGACAAATAAAAATATATTTAAAATTATAACATATATAAAATTTCTATTATAAGTGAAATAATTATAAATAAATATAAAACTTAATTTTAAATTATAATTTTTTATAAGTGAGTTCATTAATTATGAGAATACAATATTATAAATTTAATTGTTTGTATATCATCTGTTTATTATATTATTAATTAAATATATAATTATTAATATTAATAAGTTATTAGTTGAGCTCTGACATCTGAACATTAATAAATTTTCCGTAATTGTCCCCAAATGTCCCCACGTTCCAACAAATGGTCAGCCCTTGGTTTCCGATACCATAGTATTTCTAAAATTACTGATATGTTCCATTGGTGACGGGATGACCCAGTGAGGGTGCCCGCCATGGTGGCTACAAGCAACCCACCGAATGCATTTTACCAGCTAGGTATTAAGCTAAGTATTATTTGGGAAATAATCTCTTCCGTGAGCAAATGGACCCGAAGCTAGGTATTTATTCAGCGAATATTAACAGTGTGTTAAGTCAACTGTTAATTCAACAAATATTAATAAAGTGTTAATTAAGCGAATATGAACTTCTCCCGTGACCAAAGGGACCCAAAGTTGGGAATTAATTCAGCGAATATCAACAGAAAATTAATTCAGCGAATATAGGTTATTTTGTATTGTAGAAATCCCAAATTGCGGGAACCGCAGTTTGAATTTCGGGGTGCACATTATGGTGAAGAAAACATTTTTCCCTAAATGGATCCAAGCGAATCCGGATCCGGATAAGGATCAGATCCGGGGATCCGCAAATCCATCCCCCAAGGCTGACAGAACCAGTAACATAGACATAAACGAACAATAAGGCACCAAAAGTTAATTTCCAAGATAACAGACACCAGTTGACAGAACCCACATGAAAGAAAGGGCAATGCAACAAAATGATGCAAAATCTTACAAAACAAGGTTCACATTAGCCAATAGGTGCATCAATCTGACTGAACAAACTCAAAAGAATTTGATTCTGAGCTAACATGGCAGCTATTAGTAGGTGGAACGTGAAGGAAAGGATGTTAACATGATTCCACTTGTATTTCCAAGGAAGCACCATCTATAGGATTTCTTGAAAGGTACTCATTATAACATTGAAAATAGCCCAAGGAACCACCATTACAAAATATCAAATGCCTGTACTTGCATATCAAAAAGAACAGAATCATTATCTAATATCCATGCTATCAGGTGGGTAGCCTAAATATGACACATTATGAAAAATATCCAGGCAACAAATTGAAAGTCATAAAAATGTCTTACCGTTGTTGCATGGATACCAAAAATGCCACTATCATTGTACATGCTGTTGAAAGCAGAAAATGATTGCACTTGTTGGTATTCATTCAAAACTCGAAGATCTGTTATTTCATTACAGCAAAATTTGAAATTAGAATTCTCAAAAAGTACAATGAGAAATTGATATTTACTACAAAACATGCAAAAGCAATGCAGGCTTGCAAAGGGAAGAACTTAACAATCTAATCGGCTTAAAGAAGAAGTAAGAAGAATGGGCTGAAATTGTCAGATGCCTCATGCTGTTCTACGGAATAGATAGGAAATTCAGAAATACAAACACATTGACATTAAACCTGTACTATATCTAGAAATTACACCAAAAAACAGCATATGTCCACATTCTGCAACCAAAATCTTTAACAGCTTTCACTCTTGCATATCATGTAATTGTAACAGAGTTTGTTCTTCACTCCATACAATAAAGCTTGTGATGAGGTATGCAACTAATAATTGTCAGTATTTTCATTCTTGCATATCATGTAATTGTAAGGGACATGGTTTTTTTCTCCAACTAAATAAATCTTGCAATGAGAAGCAATTACTTACATAATCGAGAATACATTCCTTTACCAGGGCCACCAGCAGAGAACGACCCACCCCCTCCCATGAGCGTCTGTACACAAAACAAATGCATACAAAGGTTGCTGTTGAGATAAGCTTTGTCCACAAAGAAGTACACAACTTGCAAACTTAAAAAGACTTGATTTCAAAGAGCAAAAAACGCACTACAAATGCAAATAATACTTTTAAGAATAGTTTCGCTACCAGAAGCACAATGAAATGTACCTGCAGAACTGTCAAAGCAATTGCATCTTTTTCACTATGCCAGCCGCCAGGAACCTCAAATGCTAGAGCAATATGAGTCCTCTGCCAATCAAAGAACCAAATCCTCAAAATAACAAACCAAAAATAGATCAAAGCAATGGTTGCCTAACCAGCACAGAATAAGTATCAATAAATGACCTTAATCTGCATTTTTCTTAAGATAAACGTGATCATAAATACTGTTACCTGTGAATCTGCTTGGCACCGAAAATCACCACCGATGTACTGAGATTTAATCACCTCCTGGCTAGGACCCTGAGGTAGGTCAGCCAACAAAGGCTCAGCAAACGAGAGCAGTTGTTCATGATCCACTCCAGATGCTGCCAACACCATGCGTGGAGCAGTATAGTTTTCCTGTAGTTGGAACAAATCAACAACAATTGTAACAAAGGGCATCCAACCTTGTGAGAAAGCTGCATTGCATACAACATGCCTAAAAAAAACCCATGGCTCTATCATCAAACGACATCCAGCACAGAAGAAGCTGCCGATTCATCTGTCTGCTTGTACAATCAAATAAGTAAATACTGGAAGAAACGAGAATGGCACTTACAGTCACAAACTCCTCCAAAATTGTGCCATTCAATCTGTTTATAGCAGATTCAGGAGCCATGAGAGGGTTCCCTAATGCACCAGCATAGCCAGCTGAATGCAGTGCCTCCAGAATCAAACTTTGGGGATTGTTCGAAATTTCTGCAATCTCTGATTTCACTTTCACTAGCTACATCAAATACCACAACACTGCATTTTACTGACAGAAGAAAAAAAAACAGCAAAACCTATAAAAATGCCTTAATTTTTGTTGTGTGCCGTGGGCATCATCTAGGGCGGTCTCAACAGTTTTTATCATAGTAGAAACATTCAGCCATATTGACTTTTTCTGTGCGACATCGGTAGCAGTACAACCTATTTTTTATTGTCTTTGATACGAAACAACCTATTAGTTCAAAAAAAACATCTCACAAACTTCAAATATTTAAAAATAAAAGTAAAATAAATTATGAATATAAACTACATTGCATTATATATAAGCAAAATTGCATCATTTTCAAGGAGTGAATTTCGTTTCTGGTTTATTGCGCATTCCTGCACGAAAAATCTTCAAAAATATGGAACAATGTACATATTTTAGTATCTATTAGATGTACACTTCCACATTGGCTATTTTTTGTTTGTCTTTGATACAAAATAACGTATTTAATTATAGCCTACATTGCATCATATATAAGTGACATTGCATCATTTTCAAGGAATAAATTACGTTTCTGGTTTATTGCACATTCCTAAGGCTAAAGCTAAAATTCTTCTAAAATATGGAACAAAATTCATATATTCATATCCCTGAGATGTAAGCTTCCATATATTGAGCCGTACTGAATTTGTTGGTTACATAATTTTTCCCATACCGAAACATATCCGAGTCCGGCCGCTATGGTTTTTATGGCATTTATTGTCTATAAAATAGCTACTGGCGGCTACCTTAGTATTGCCCTTTTTCAATTGTCATGTATGTACAACGTTTACATCTAATTGGGAAGGGGGACTATTTACAACAACAACAAAAGCGATTAAATGTAAAACAAGTAACTGATGGGAAGGGCGAAATACCTGTTCCTTAACCTCCCAGTCAAGAAAAACTGCGTTCCTCACACTATCAATCAGCAATTCTACCATCTCGGGGAGATAGGTTTTGAGAGCATCGAAAGTGTACCCCATCTGTTCTCGGGATGCCGATGCCGTAACATTCCCTCCGATGGCTTCCACCTCGCGCACCATCCGAAGATGGCTTCGGTTCTTTGTGGTTTTGAACGCCATTCGTTCCAGGAGGTGAGTTGCCCCGCTGGACAACGGGGTCTCATACACGGAACCACAATCAACGTACAATCCAATTGATGCAGTGGGGCTCTGATCCAAGCAAAATAAGGATCCGAATCAAATGGATTAAACTTGCCAATCAATACAGAAGAGTCAAACGTCCATTGAAGTAGGAAGAAACATAAATATGCCAGGGCAACCCCGCCGAAGGGTATATTTCCTCATAGCTATTTCCAAATAAATAAATTATGGAAGAAAAAAGACATACCGAAGAGTTTTCAGATGCAACTTTGAGACCATTTGGAAGGGTCGTGACAATGGTCTTTGTTGGTTCCACATGATCTGGAAGTGTAGGCGGAAGATTCACGCCTGGCAGGGGAAAATCCAGGGAAGGGAGAGATTTAGAGTTGTTTCCTGTAAGCCATGAGAACAGTCCGCCAGAGGAGGACTGTGCAATTTCTTTTCGAGAAAGCCCCGGTGTGTTCGTGGCAAAAGCCTTTCTGCCGAGACTCCCGACTTTCAGATTACTGCGAAGACGCGAGGCGCCGGATCGTATCATGGTTTTGTTGCAGCTGTGAGCGATGTAGTGTTTGGATGTATTGCCCTGATGTGCTCGGCTGCAAACCCTAGCTGCCTGGCAACGAGATTTAAACAAACAAACAAAAAGGGCAACTGTGATTAGAGCAAGAGGAAGTAAGATATACTGACTTCCGAACAGCCTTCCATGAAAAGTAATATCTTAGACCATCCATTTCTTACACCCATGTATTGGAGACGTTCAAAGGTGTAGTAATGTCATATGGGGCTACCAATGCCCCCTTAGGAATGTACGAGACACTCAATTGGGATCTTGGCCTCTTCCTTTTACTTTGTTGGAATTATCACAACGTTTTTTTTTAATTAGGTTGGACTTAGGTGAGCCAATTAGTTTATGAAAACATTTTATTAAATTATTGGTAGACTTGGTTATTAAGTTTTTATTAAAAGGGTTGGGTCTAATGCGTCCTTAAGAATGTATGAGGTAACCCTATAAGACTACTAATCTCGCATGGGATTTTAGTTTTTTTTGTTTTTATGGGTGGGAGACATGGTTATTAAATTTTTATTAAAAAGGTTGGGTTTAATAGGTCATGAATTTAAAGGGTTAATTTTTTTGGATTTTTGAGAAAGTGTGGGTTTAAGTTTATTTACATCTTTACAAAAAAATATTTATGTTTTTATTTGATTTAGATTTATGAAGGAACAAAATGAAATACAGAAATAAACATAAACACAGAGTTATAGTGAAATAGAACTTCAATTTATTAATAACAAAGTACCAAAAATTGTTTACATGCAGAATGGAAATAGATTAGGTTGAGCGATGGTAGCTTATCTCTAAGAAGAGATGTGTGACTTCCTACCTTTGAATGGTGTTACAATGAAGCTCAGAGGCCTATTTATTATTGAGAAACATTGGAAAACTCTAAACATTCAAAACTTTATCCCTAGGAGATAAAAGCACTAAAAGTTTGTGGGCCCCGTTGGGGTAAATTGGTATGTCAACTGTTACACAGTAAAATGTCACTGCCATCATGTCAGTCTCCCTACTGTGCTATAAACCACACTCACCTATACTCATGCTCCTCAGAATGGCTAAAAAACCCTCTTTGCCTAAGTTAAATGGATCATCGCGTCTGTTAATAAAATACCCGCGCTGATAGGTGGAGGTTAGTGTTGCTGTCGCGATGCCAGCGCGGAAGCACACGTCTTTTCCGCGCTGGTCCCATTTCCACGAATAGCGCTCCCTCCGTTTGTCCTTTTCGCGCTGACCAGACCTCTTCTACATGGGTTTGCGATGTCAGCGCGGCAGTTCA
>APFE031036911.1:25531-49767 GCA_000404065.3 Pinus taeda | reverse complement strand
AGTATCTCTTCGACAAACAAGCGTTGGAATCCAAGTAGGTTACTCTCACCCACTTATTAATTACAACTAGGAACCTGCGGTGTAGCATTGTTCGATTGTTGCTAGACCCCTGTTGGGCTAGTAGGGATCGCCTCTATCCGTAGAGGGGATTTACCTATCCAACATCAACTTCTCGACGTCGTAGCTTTGGCATATGATCTTTGTTTGACGCATATGATACCTCTTTAGAACAATCTATCTAAGGACTATAACTTTGGATTGCAAAACCTTGCCCTTGTTGTATGCATTTAGGTTTGCTCGTTTTCCAAAAAAAACGTCGTTTAGGGCCTCAAAACAGCTCTGCAAGTTCAAGACCCAAAAAACTACCAAAAATAGCAAATTGTGCTACAATTAAGGAAACTAAAAGAAACAATGTTGGGTATCAAGGTGGAATAGGTGAGTGGCCACCAATACCCACCTGGATCAGTCCTTCCCCTTAGGAAGCAGTGGTCCCCAATGCATTGAGTTCCTTCATGAGATGGGGAAACTTCTGTTGAACTTGGTCCCTGGTGAGCCACTTGCCCTAGTGCAGGAGCTAGCCATCTTTGACAACTCAATACAATTGGATCTTCTGTTGGCGAGTGTTTTTTATTTGTGTGTCCATGATCCGATCAGTTGCGGCTTGTTTAATGGAGTTTGGGCTAAGCTTTGTTGGTGTTAGTAGTTCTGCAAAGTTTGATGTGTCCAACAATGGTCGAAAGTATGGTCGAAGGTGATCCACATTGAACATTGGGTGCAGGCTGAGGAATGGGGAAATGTTGACCTCAAGAGCCTTGTCTCCCACAACAATGGTGATGGTGTAAGGCCAGGATCAGAGTGGTCAGAATTTCCAATTAGCTTCAGCAAAGTGTTCTTTCTGCAAATGCACCCAAACGTTGTCACCCACCTGAAACTTTTATGGCACTCGACGTTGATCATGTCACTACTTGTACTTTGCATTGGACTTATCCAAGTTGTCGTGCACCTGTTGGTGGATGTGTTGGATGCATTCAATAGACATGGTTGCTTTATTAGCCTCAGACTATATATGTGCAAATTTTGTTTGTGTAATCGCATGATGCATGGCAACATCAATCAAACACAATGGTTGTGTTGAGAAATATAGGTGCAACCAAATTAGGTGATTTCTCTTATTTTGATAACTGCTTGTGATGTATTTTTACTTAACTTGATTAGCTTCTTCTTTCACTTGATTATTATTAGTATTCTCTTCATCAAATAGGTACCAAACCATAAAGAACAATAAGGCAAAGGACACAAGATATAGGCAATCAGCCAGGGCCAAAAACTCTCCAACTGAGAGGAAAACCCACAAAATTCTTCTCTTCTTATAGAATCTTGAATTGACGAATTCCAAGACGTATGACCCTTGACCAAGGCCCTTCAAGGCCAAGTCCCTTGACGAGCTCTCCTTCTAGCAGTTTCTCAGCAACTCCTGCAATTTTGACCTCCGGCAAATTCTTCTACAACTTCGACCTCTCCAGCAGATTCACAGTTTCGACCTTTCACAGCTTCGACCTAGCTGCAACTTCACAACTTTGATGTAGCTTCAAAATTTCATCTTGCCCAGTAACTTTAGAAACCCTAACAAAAGAGAGAGAGAAGCCCAAAACTTCGATCTTGTTCTTCTTCTTCTTCGTCGTCCTTTTCCAGCTTTTATCTTGAGGAGATTGAACTTCTTTTTTTTTTTTTTTTTGTCCAAACGAGGATGAGTTCCTTCTTATTTATAGCCTTTTGAGGGGAATGAATTGCTATCTTTAGGTCGACTTGTCCCTTCATGTAGGTTGACTTGATCTTTGCACCATGATAAGGTCCTTGAGAGTCTTTTGACTTTCTTTTGACTCAAATAAATTTTCTTTACAATATGTAACATGCCCAAAAGGGTCTTTCATACATGACAATGACTCAATTGACTTGTAGACTCAATGACAAACCCTATAAGCATTCAATGGGTGTTTGACCTATGAATAAATCTCCCTTGAGCATGAAACCCATGCCTCAAGAATAACAATAATAAATTTATTTCTCTATTTTCATTAAATAAATAAAATCATGATTACATATGTCACTATGAAAACTGAACCTAGTTACATATTTCAACACTCCTTATTAACTAGGGAGGTATTCATAATCCATACAAGGTACTTGGACATTCTCAATCTGAGGAATTCTCATAATAAGAGTCAGATTGGTAGCCCATTTGTTTAGCATCATATCATCCAGCATTGTCACATAGTAAGGCCTTGACTAATAACTCTATCTCTCCACAAGATCAGAGAACAATGTTGGCAAGACCAATGACTCATAGACACCATCATCATTTTCTCTCAAGGTACATACCCCACCAGGGTGTTCACAGAGTATGTCCTTCTAGGACTATTCTTATCTTGGATTCCCAATCCTCAAAGAATATTGGTCTGCTACGACTACTCTTATCTTGGATGCCCTATCTCATCCTCAAAGAGTATCAGATGCTAGATGCTTACCCAATCCTCCATTCTTTCTTCTAAAGTGAAGACAAGAATGATGTGTCTATCTCTCCCTCTCAACTAGGGGGGATATACCCATTCCTATGAAGGAATGTTCACATTCCCATAAAAGGAATGTATCCAAGCTCCCTCCTAGCCAAGGACTTGCTTCCAACAGCTTTCTACTCTAGGTGGAGATCACGGGACTATCAATCGCTTGTGGGGCTCCTTCTTTTGATTTCAAGAAGTTCATTTTTAACATTATGGAGCCTTCATATTTTGGGACTTCTTCGTAGGGCATTGGCCATTCATCACTTTCCTTCACGAACCATGTCATTCATTTCATCCTTTTCTTTATCAGAAAGTGATCTTCTAATTCACATTTGGCTTTTCTTCATACAACTACCTCTTCCAAGTCATGTTTCCTTTAGGATCTTTCATCCAACCACATGAGTTCTAGTTGTAGGTGTCATTTACAACTCTCTTTCAGTAGCCCTGCATCAATCCATCTAGATGTTATTCAAAAATAAAAAATAAAATGAACATCAAATCAAAGTTACCTTTTGTGATGACCTTTCATCATGGCATTTGCTTGCAATATCAACATTATGCACATTCACAAGCACATCTCCAAGACTTTCAATGTCAAGGGTATCCTTTCTTTACATACCTTATCAGGGTCTCCATGCCTTCTCTATGGAGATGTCATGGCCAATTCTTCTAGTCATAGGATGTTGATTTCCTTTTCTATGTGACCATAGTTGCATTTTTCATGATCTCTTCTTTCTTTCTTCACATATTTCTCCCCAGGAACTTCCATCCATAGCTCCTTTATATTTTTCAACCACCTCATATTCCATATGAGGACATATTATGTTGATTTCATCTAGTCAATATGTGAACCATGCCTTTATGCATCTTTCCAAAGGAGGAGATCCCTTTTCTTTGATCATACTCATGAGATATAGCATTTACCCATGCAACCATATGACGACATGTATTAATTAAATACATGCATACATACCTCTTTCCTTCTTTTGGTCATTTAGGCTTCCTTTAGCCGCTTCCTTTTCTTGATTGAGAGTACTTCAACCATCTTGACATGTTGCATTCCTTTGTCACCATACCATCATCCTTCTAAACAATCAATCCCATATAAGGTGGAATTCTCAGCAAGACATTTGCTTCCTCTAAGAGAGGTGCACATTTGAAGTGAGATTCCAACAGAGGATCTAGATTATCCTATTCGACAAAGGCTCCTTTCTCATGACAATGATGTATGACGAATTCCTTATATCGTGCCAGATGACTTTCTTTCAACCATATGCACTACACATGCTTTCAATGAGGTTAGCAAGAGCTACTTCCTTTATACGATGTTTGTTACATCCACATAGACTTCTACTTCAGTTATTCTTTCAATATTTTCTAATCATATCATGAGCTTTTGCTTCAACGATATGATTCTATTATGATGTCATCTTCTACTAAGACGCATTTTGTCATAATGCTTCTCATCTTGATTGCCATCGTTGTAGCTCCCAGAGACAGCCTCAGATTGCTTACAAGACTAGTGCCTAGGCACATCTAAATTTGGAGTGTCTCAAATGATTGTCAATAAAGGGAGACCTCACTTATATTCTATATGTTTATATAATGGGTTGGTTCATTCACCTAGAGGAGTAAGACACAAATTTTTGGTACTTATTCACATATACAAATCTAAAAAATATGCATAAAACAGTGGAGGTCGAGTATTTCAAGGACTTACAGTTTATTAAGCTTTTGTAGAGCAATGAGAGAGGAGAAGGAGAAGGAGCAACTCATCATATGGAGCTTATAGCATCAAGAATTCTATGCTTAACACATAGAGCTTGCATATTAAACAATTCCTATACTTATTTGAGTTATAGGTAGATATAATGGACAACGAAGAGACTGGGTGCTATGATTCATCGAGCACAAATATTAAAGATATAATTTCAATGATCCATATAGGCATAGGCATTAACCATGTCAATACAAATGAATCTGTGAAGAAGTTACAGGCATATGCATTAACATATCAATACTAATGAATCTGTGAAGAAGCTTGAACTATTTCCAACAGCTACGAGTACATGAATTCAGAGAAGAAACATGAACATAATGAGTTTTAACAGAGGAACAACATACTGTAATACTTGAAGGGGGAATCACCACCATTTCCTTGATATTATGAAAGATTTATATTATAAAGCCATATAGCCTGAAAAATACATGTAGAGTTTTCTTTAGAATTTATGAACCCTTGTCAAGTCTTGCTTCCTCCTATTTATTAGGAGAGGAGGAGCATTGAACATTCATTACATCCAAAATATCTTCAGCTGAGTCTCCGCTGTCAGATTAAATAGTTGTCTTGGCTAGGGATGGCTCTGTGGCCCAAAAATATACAGAATTAATGGCCTCATTGAAAGGAGGCAAATTGCAGGCCATCAAATAAGTAAATAATCATAGAGAAACATTAATAAACTATCTCAGTGCCCATCCATGTAATTGCTTTTGCTTCAGGTTACAGTGGGCTCATCATATGGTCTCTTGTGCTGCTAAGCTGACTCCCTTTACTGCTCAAGCCATTCATTATTTAAAGTTGGGAATGGGCACCATCCACTTCATGTCGCAGTCATGAAACAGAGGATCCTTGGGCGGTACTTCGTCTCTCTCTGTTATGGGACACCATGCATAAAAATTGAATCCTCCCGAGCTACCAGGCCTCTTTTCACTCCTGTCAGTGCCAACCCTGATTTTGTGTCATAGTGGGCTTTTCTGAATCAGCCCATGCCAGTTTTGAATGCACCACTTGTTTCCCTTAAAGCCACAACTACCGACTCATCACACCTTTAAAGCCCTGCCCTGTACTATCGACACCCTGATCTGCCTGGTGATGCTCTCTTGGTGGCAATATGGAGGGCTTTCCAGTGTTGGCCTTTCGCTAAAGAAATGTTACGAAACAGACGAGTCTTGATCCTCCTTAGCCCCTTTCCATGATTTTCTTCATATGACCGGGGGCTAGAACCAGGTGCTTAGCCTGAGGATGCTATAGCCATTGAACTACCTGACGGGGGGATTTTTCCTTTTTTATATGAAATCTTGCATATCAGCTATTTCCGATGCTTGCTCTTTATATTTCCTCTAGACTCATGCAATCGCTGATCTGCGGGGTCGAGCCCACCGAAAACATCGCATCTCGTAATAAGGAGAAGAAACCTCTTTACCTTCTTTCATAGCGTTGGCCAACTTGTCCGAACGCAAGATCCTTATAAGGTAGAACACATGAAATATCACATCTGGGAGGATCCCCCGCATATCGCAATTGCAAACCGGAAGGGACTTCGGTGGAGGAGAAACTTTGACCTGTGCAATCACCGATTTGTGGGATTGTTGACATCAACAGTGCCAAGTGGCACCTCTTGAGTGGTGCCACGTGTCACCCTAAATGCGCCCATAGGACACCTGAAAAGGTCGAATCAACGTGCCACGTGTTTCTGTACCGCCACGTCATGCTGACATTAGCTGCCCCATGGATTCTTAAGACCAATAAGATTCTACCACATGGCCCCCAGGAGGAGAGAGAAAAGGGCCCGTCCACCCTTGGTTTTTCTATGAATTCCTTTGTTTAATAGAATCAGCCCCTCCCAGCGCTTTAACACTAAAGCCCAAATTCTCAGTTATTTTGCATTATTGGCCTATTTCTACCCCATAATTCCTTAAGAATGGTCCTTTGGGCCCGTCGATTGCCGATTTGCCGGTACCATGAGACTGCGGGATGCGAGACTTGCCCGTCGTCGATTGCCGATAAGCCTGGTATGTGGGACCAACCATATTCTGCCACGTACCTCCCTGGAGGAGAGAGAAAGGGGATGCCCTACCTTGGTTTTCCATTGATTTTCTTTGTTAAAGGTTTTCGGCCCTCCCTAGCGTTTTAACATTATATTGACACTTCCCCGCAATTTCTTAAAGGATGGCCCATTGGGCCTGCCGATTGTTGATTTGCCAAGATGCGAGACCTGCGGGATGCGGGATATGGCCGATATGCTCAATTTACGATGAACTCCTGGGGTGCGGGACTATGGGGTCTTCCCACTACCAATTGTCGATTTGATGTGCCCAGGGTCCTCTGATAAGCTCTTCCTCTTCATTTCAGGGGCAACAACACTCATGATCTTCAACGGACCATATCTTCTGACCCAGAAGTCCATTTTGGGACTTCCATATACCAATGGAAAGCTCATTACGGGCACTATGCAATTGAGAGGTTCTGATTTGGATTTAAGTGTTCCTGTGGCCCAGAGTATGGATTCAAACTTCACTTCTCTTTAGCAACTTTGATCAACTGAAAACTCATAATGCAGTGAGTGACAGCGGCCATGGTGGAGGACTCTTCACCTCCCACTTCTCCTTGTTATGTATTGGATAAGCCCCAATAGTGAATATATATCCCTTTGGATTTCTTCTCGTCAGGTTCTTCCACTTCTTCAGTGATATGAGCCTCATTTTTTCTTTCCTTTTGTTATCCTTCTTGAATTTTGGACAATCTCTTTCGTAGTTCCCATATACTTGGCAGCCATAGTATTGGATCTTTGACATCTTCTTCTTATTTTTATAAGAACCAAACTTTCCTTTCTCTTAGCCATGGCAACAAATGCTTTTATTTGTTCATTTGATCCCACGTCAATCTGGTTTCTTCAATCTTACATAATGAACAAAGTTCATTAAATGGGGTGGTTTCCTTCTTTCCAAAGATGCTAGATGTGAAGTTGCCCCATTCCTCTAGAAGTGCATTGAGCATTATGGTGGTCATTTCTTTATTGGACATTATTTCTCCCAACTCTTGTAGTTGGTTTTGATACCTCCATAAAATATGGGGCTATTCCATCTTCCTTTGAGATCTTCATTTTGTACAACTCGTTCCTCAAATATATCACTTCTCCTACAGTACTTACGGAGAACAATTCTATTAACTTGTCAGATGTCTCCAACTTTTATACATAAGGTATGAGGGGATCCTTGATGGATTTAATGTGAATCCTTTGAGCCCTTACTTCCCCTTCATATATTTTTCTAGAGCTTGAGCTTCGTCTTATGGAGGCTTAGCAATTGATCCCTTAACATGTTCAATGACTTCATTTTGTACGAGGATCAAATTTTTCCTCTTATTCCATGCAAGAAAGTTTGATGACCCAACCAATTTGTTGCTTTCCTTGCAAAATGAGGTCATTTTGGTAGCAGATCCAGTCATAATATAAAGGTAATTATTTGTCAAGTGAAGATGCTCCTTAATGACAATATCTTCAACTTGGTGCCTTTTTTATTTTTATGATGATGTTGATAATAGAAGATGTCTTCCTTCAAAAGAGATCCTTCAAGGAGAGGAAGATCCCCTTTATTCCTCGATGATGATGACATTGCCTCTTCTTTCTACCCTTGAATGTAGAGACTTAGAGATGCTTCAATGTGTAGTCCTTCTAGGTAGGGTCCTTGAGATCTTCTTTGATGAGATGTGCAAGCTTCCCAACAATGCTTCAAGTGAGAAACCCTTCTTTTGATAAGTTAGAGTTTTCAGGTCTTCTTTGCTTGTACTCAATCCTTGTGAATGTCTTCTTGATGGTATTATGCCAACTTTTTTTATCTTTCTAGATACTCCTTTAAATAATCCTTCTAGTGCTTCAACCTTTGAGTGTCCTCCTTTTAGCTGCCTTTCCTTGTCTTGTCACCTTAGCTCCGATACCATGTTGAGAAATCTAGGGAAATCTAGATTAGGTGATTTCTCTTATTTTTATCATTGGTTGTGATGCATATTTACTTAACTTGATTAGCTTCTTCTTTCACTTGATTATTATTAGTATTATGTTCATCAAACAACTACTAAACCATAAAGAACAATAAGACAAAGGACACAAGATATAGGTGATTAGGGAGGGCCAAAAGCTCTCCAACTGAGAGGAAAACCTTCAATTGAAGAATTCCAAGACCTATGACCCTTGAGCAAGACCCCTCAAGACCAAGTCCCTTGACGAGGTTTCCTTCTAGTAGTTTCTTAGCAACTCTTGCAATTTCGACCTCCAACAAATTCTTCTACAACTTCAACCAACAAAGTCTATCGCAACTTCAATCTCTCAAGCAAATTCACAATTCCAACCTTTCACAACTTTGACCTAGCTATATCTTCACAACTTTGATGCAACTTCAGAATTTTGTCTTGCCTAGTAATTGTAGAAACCCTAACAAGAGAGAGAGAGAGAGAGAGAGAGGCCCAAAACTTCGATCTTCTTATTCTTCTCCTTCATCCTTTTCCAACTTCTATCTTGAGGAGATTGAACTTGTTCTTTTTAGTGTGTCCAAATGAGCTCAAGTTCTTTCTTATTTATAGGCTTTTTAAGGGTACAAATTGCTATATTTAGGCTGACCTGTCCCTTCGTGTAGGCCGACTTTATCTTTGCACCATGACGAGGTCTTGGAGGGTCTTTTGACTCAAATAAATTTTCTTTACAATATGTAACATGCCCAAAAGGGTCTTTCATACATGACAATGACTCAATTAACTTGTAGACTCAATAACAAGCCCTAGAAGCACTCAATGGGTGCTTGACCTAAAAATAAATCTTCATTGAGCATGGAACCCATGCCTCAATAATAAAAATAATAAATTTATTTTTCTCTTTTCATTAAATACATAAAATCATGATTACATATGTCATTATGAAGACCGAACCTAGTTACATATTTTAGCACTCCCTCTTAACTAGGGAGGTATTCATAATCCATACAAGGTACTTGGACATGCTCAATTTGAAGGATTCTCATAAGAAGATTCGGATTGGTAATCCATTTGTTTAGCATCATATCATCCAGCATTGTCACATAGTAAGGCTTTAACTAACAACTCCATATATCCACGAGATTAGAGCACAATGTTGGTGAGACCAATGACTTATATACACCATCATCATTGTCTTTCAAGGCACATACCCCACCCGGGTGTTCACAGAGTATGTGGTGGCAAACTCTGGATCATTCTTTTACAGTCGCGGCCATCTAGAGGTCTCGTGGCCATAAGAGTTGAGAACAGTAGCCAGTGCTACAATTGGGGGCCGACTGAGGCAATTGCAACACGATAGGTGTTTCCCTTCTCGTATTTAATGTTCAAGTGGAATTGTTGTAAATATGTGGATCACTTCTAATGGAAATTATCCTACAACTTCCCTTGTGTCTGTATAAACTAAGGAGGTTGGTGATATGTGTGGATGATCTTCTCCTTCCCCATAATGTAATGTTTCCATTATCGACAAGCCTGCACGATATGTTGATTTGGGATAGAATCAGATGTGCTCTAGCCACGAAAATTGGTGGAGAGGCTAAAGCACATAAGATCTCCAAGACCCCTAAATGGTTTGGACATAATCTAACCAGTTTGGAAGATACTAAAATAATTAATATTTTTAATGGAGTCCCTAAGTCTAAACTTAGGGAAAATAAAATATTAATGTGAATTAATATAAAATTGAGTTAGAATGGTCCAAAAGTCATGGATCAAGCCAGATCTAATCTTAGTCATTTATCAGGGACTTAATCTCGGTCATTGATGGACCAACAAAAAAAGTATAAGAAGACGCTTGAGGGTCGATTGAAGAATACACTAAGGGAGACCAGTTAGTTCGATTTTTGGAGCGGGGTTAGCTGAGAAATTCGAACTAGTGGTCTGGAGAGTAGCAGGAGGCAACAAGTACGAAGTAGAGAGACAAGATCAACAACAGAAGACTAGCGCAGAGGTAGGAGAGGCAGACGCAGGGCCTTTCAGGTAGACGTTGAGGTAGCAGGAGACTGCGCAATCACTAGAGGGCCTGTGTGGGTGACACAGAGAGGCCCAGGGTTGACGCAGAGTGTTTAGGAGCTACGCAGAGGTCAACCAAGTTGACACTAGGATTGGGAGAAGTGCTGGAGAATTTCTCTCTCTGTTGGGTAAGCCAGTTTGGCACCCGTTTGTACTGAAGAATTACTGAATAATAAAATCCTCCCTTGTTGCATAGGTTTTCCCACATTGGGTTTTCCGGGGACTGTTGTCCAAAATATCTCTGTCAATGTGTTGATTCTTGTGCATGTTTTTGTTTATGTATTATGGTGTGATATCTCCAACATAATTTATTTTAATGTTTATTGAAGGAATTTCATAAATAACTTATTGAAAATAAGTAGACAAAGTAAATCAAATGTTTTAGTGATGGAATTTTCACATGGTATCAGAGCAAGTAACCAGAGACAGGAAGGGAAAATCAATTATGGGTCGAGACCATGATGCAGAGGCAACCCCGTCAGGGGACTCGCACAAATTTTTAAGAAATTGCATAAGAGATTTCGATTTCTCCATGTTGACTTCCAGGATGGAAGAAGAAGTGGCGTGTATGACTATTTTTGCATCATCAAAAGTATGGTATATAGACAATGGAGCCTCTTTGCATATGGCAAGAATCAGGGAATGTTTCTTAGAGTATCGAGAAGAGAAGATGAACTTTTAGATCACTATGGGGAACAAGGCAAAGTGTGCTCTAGTAGGGAAGGGTACCATAGTTTTTCAAATAGAATCAGGAGAACGGTTCCACACTACAAATGTGCTGCATGTACCAGGATTGCGGATGAACTTACTTTTTGTGTCGCAACTTCAAAGCAAAGGTCATGACATCTACTTCATCAAGGAGAAGGTATACGTCAAACACCCGAGCTGGAAAAAGAAAGTGCAAATCGGGATCAAAAGTAACGGGTTGTAGAAAGTACAACTAGAATCACTAATGGCACTAATAGGCAGTCATGGAGAGAAGGACTTGAACGAACTATGGCATAGAAGAATGGGACATTTGCACCATGGGATCTGATAATTCTCAGAAGCACTGTAACAGGAGTTCTGGATCTTAGTACGGAATGAGATGATGCATGCAAAGGATGTGCTCTGGGAAAGTATGCCAAGGCAACATTTCCTAGGAGTAAACACAGGGTCAAGAGTGTACTAGGATTGATACACTCAGATATCTACAGACCTATGTCCATGAAAGCACTTAGTGGTGTCGAGTATTTCCTTACCTTCATTAATGACCACTCGAGGAAAACTTGGATTTATTTTGTGACAACGAAGGACGAGGTTTCCGATCGATTCAAAGAGTTCAAGGCTCTGGTGGAGAATCTGACTGGGAAGAAAATAAAAGTTTTGCGCTCAGATAATGGAGGAGAGTATGTCGATAAGGAATTCATTGATTTTTATGCTAAGGAGGGCATCAGAAGAGAGTGGACAACTCCGTACAATCAGGAGCAGAATGGAGTAGTAGAAAGGAAGAACAGGACTATTGTGGAAGCAGCTAGGGCCATGATGTATGATCAGGATATGCCAAAATTCATGTGAGCGGAAGCATGCAACACAACAATCTATGTTCAGAACATGACTCCTCATTGGGTGTTGGGCAAGATTACTCCAAAGAAAGTTTTCATAGGGAAGACGCCTAAAGTCAGTCATTTCAGGATATTTGGGAGTTTAGCATATTGTTGCATACCCGACGAAAAGAGGAAAAAGCTGAATCAAACTATGGAAAAGGGATATCTAGTGGTATATAGCGAGAACACTGAGGCATACAACATCTATCTTCCAGGGAGTAGGAAGGTAGTGGTTCAACGAGATGTAAAGTTCATGGAGGACAGGGCTTTTAGAAAATCTCGTGAGATGCCTTCCGAGGAGCAGTCAAAAGAAGAGTCATTGGTTAAACCTCTTCAACCAACAAAAGTAAAGAATTCTTCCTTGGATCAGGAAGATTCATAGGATGAGGAGGAGTTAAGAGAGGCATCTGCTAGGAAAGGAAGAACTAGTAGGGAACTTCGTCAGATTCTGCGTGATGTAGAGGACTTCATTGGTGCACCAAGAAACAATAAGAGGGAGAGAAAATAGCCAGATAGATATTAGGCATTAGCAGCTCAGGATGGGGAGCCTGCCAATTTGCAAGAGTTAGCTCAACATCAGGTTCGGCTAGATGTGATGGTAGAGGAGTACAACTCCGTAATGGTGAAAGATATCTGGGAGGTAGTGCCAAGGCCTCATGATAGATCAGTAGTAGGTTTGAGATGGATCTACAAGATCCAATATGCTATAGACGACAGTGTTGAGAAATACAAGGCCAGGTTTGTGGCTAAGGGGTATGCTCAAAAGGAAGGAATTGACTACGAGGAGACCTTCGCCCCAGTATCCAGGTATACATCTATTAGGACCGTGATATCTCTTGCAGCTCAGATGGGGTGGGAGATTCATCAGATGGATGTCAAAATGACTTTTCTGAATGGGGTAATAGAGGAAGAGGTATACATTGAACAACCGGAGGGCTTTGAGACACATGAGAAGAAGTCTCATGTATGTAGACTGAATAAATCCTTGTATGGGCTGAATCAAGCACCTAGAGCATAGTATGGTCGAACCGATGGCTACTTGCAGAAGATGGGATTTGTCAAGAGTGACACGGATCCGAATCTCTACTATCTGGTTATAAAGAATGAGCTGCTAATCTTAGTATTGTATGTGGATGATCTCTTTCTGATAGGATGATCCAGGCTCGTTGTGGACTACAAGAAGAACCTAGCCACAGAATTTGATATGAAGGATTTGGGACTAATGCATTAGTTCCTAGGGTTGGAAGTTTGGCAGCAGAAAGGAAAGATCTTCCTTGGGCAAGGGAGGTATGCTACAGAAATCCTGAAAAGATTTAGGATGGAGGATTGTAGACCCATGGCTACTCTAATGATCACCATCTGGAAGAAGATTGTTGCATCAAAAGACAAGGATGTTGATCCCACCCTATACAAGCAGCTCATAGGGTCCCTGATGTATCTAGTCAATACCAGGCGAGACATTTGCTACGCTGTTAACACCCTCAGTCAATGCATGGTGGAACCAAAGAGGGCGCACTGGGCAGTAGCTAAACATGTTCTCAGGTATTTATAGGGAACAATCGATTATGGACTCTTGTACACTAGGGGTAAGGATATCAGATTGGGTGGATTTACTGATGCAGATTGGGCATGAAGTTCAGTGGATTAGAAAAGTACCTTTGGGTATTGTTTCAACATTGGATCAGGAATGACTTCCTGGTGCAATATGAAATAGAAGTTTGTGGCTCTAAGCTCATGTGAGGCAGAATATATGGCAGTGAGCATAGCTTCGTGTGAGGCCATATGGCTTAGAAAACTGCTTGTGAACCTATTCAGAAGGAAAATGGAGGTGACCAGGATCATGTGTGATAATAAAAGTTGCATCAATCTCTCTGAGAATCCAGTGTTTCATGATCGGTCAAAGCATATTGATATCCGGTGTCACTTTGTCAGAGACTGTGTCCAACGAGGAGCTGTATAGTTGAGCTACAGTCTTACATGAGAACAGGTGGCGAACATCCTCACCAAGGCCCTTGGAAGGACAAAGTTTGATTACTTCAGGGAAAAGGTGGGGATGATAAAGAAATGGGGGTGATAGCAGCACGAATGCAGAGGGAGTTGTAGTGCGGATGCAGTGTTGGGAGAAAAGGACCAGCAACAACATAGATGTAGAGGGAGCTACCATACAGATGCAACAATGCAGAGGATGTTGGGTAGGGAGGCTTAGCATTAGCATAGGGACTGATGACGAATGATCAGGGTGATACTCAGTGAGGAGTATTACTAGAGCACAATCCTCGCTAAGAGGGAGTGTTGATTTGAGGTAGCATTAGATGTGCTCTAGCCACAAAAATTGGTGGAGAGGCTAAAGAACATGAGATATTCAAGAGCCAAAAATGGTTTGGGCAGAATCTAACTAGTTTGGAAGATATTAAAATAATTAATATTTTTAATGGAGTCCCTAAGTCTAAACTTAGGGAAAATAAAATATTAATGTGAATTAATATAAAATTGAGTTAGAATGGTCCAAAAGTCATGGATCAAGCCAGATCTAATCTTAGCCGTTGATTAGGGACTTAATCTCGGTCGTTGATGGACCAACGAGAAAAGTATAAGAAGAGGGGCCAGTTGAAGAATACACTAAGGGAGACCAGTCAGTTCGATTTTTGTAGTGGGGTTAGCTGAGAAACTTGAGCTAGTGGTCTGGAGAGAAGCAAGAGGCAGCAAGTACGGAGCAGAGAGTCAGGATCAGTAACAAAAGACCAGCGCAAAGGCAGGAGAGGCAGACACAGGGCCTTTTAGGCAGACGCTGAGGTAGCAGGAGACTGCGCAGTCACTAGAGGGCCTACGTGGGTGATGCAGAGAGGCCCAGGGATGATGCAGACAAGCAGGGGCTGACGCAAAGTGTCTAGGAGCTACACAGAGGTCATCCAGGCTAACGCTAGGACTGGGAGAAGTGCTGGAGAATTTTTCTCTCTGTTGGGTAAGCCAGTTTGGCACCCGGTTGTACTGAAGAATTGTTGAATAATAAAATCCTCCCTTGCTGCATCGGTTTTCCCACATTGGGTTTTTTCCGGGGGACGGTTGTCCAAAATATCTGTGTCAATGTGTTGATTCTTGTGCATGTTTTTTTATTTTCTGTATTATGGTGTGATATCTGCAACAATTTTTTTTTAATGTTTATTGAAGGAATTTCATAAATAACTTATTGAAAATAAGTAGGCAAAGTAAATCAGATGTTGCAGTGATAGAATTTTCACACGATAAAATACATCTCTTTATCATAGGTGGGGTACTTATGAATTGTAATGGAAAGTGTCTAACTGTGATAAGACACCAAATGCCCTTGTTGAGTGAGAACTACACCTATAACATAGTCAGCGGCATCTATCTCAATTTCAAATGGTTGTTGCATGTCTGGAAATGTGAGTATAGGTGAAGAGTAGAGGCGACACTTTAGCTCAACGAATGCCTTATGTTGGGACTCAGACCAAGAAAACTTTGCTTTTGCTCCACCTTTGGTAACCTGACTCAAAGTCCAAGTGATATGGGACATTCCCAACACAAACCTCCGATCAAAATCGACAAGGCCTAAAAAGCTATGAAGCTATATTAAAGTGGTTTGGGCTGGCCAATCCCAAATGTCTTGGATCTTAGTTGAATCCACATGCACACCTTTCTCATCTATGATGTAACCTAGATAATGGACCTGGATCATGCCAAAGGTGCATTTCTCCAAGTTGGTTGCACATAGTTTGTGTTGTCGTAGGGTTTGAAGGACATGTCGAATGTGTTGTAAGTGCTCTTCCCAACTCTTATTGAACATGAGAATGTCGTCAAGATATACAATCACAAACTAGTTGGTGAAGGGTCACAAGATGTCATCCATCAGCCTCATAAAAGTTTTTGGGGCATTTGTCAACCTGAAAGGCGTGACCAACCATTCAAAAAGACCCTCCTTGGATTTGAAGACAATCTTCCATACATCTGTGGGCACTATTGGAACTTGGTGATAGCCATACTTTAGATCAATCTTATTGAAATACTTTCCCCCCTTGAATTGGTCAAGAAGGTCATTAATCTACGAGATTGGATACTTGTTCTTAACAGTGATTTTGTTCAGTGCCCAATAATCAATGTAGAGCATCCAGGTCCCATCCTTCTTCTGTACAAGTACAATTAAGCTCCCACAAGGAGAGGAACTTAGTCAAATATTCCCTTTCTGCAACAACTCCTGGATCTGTCACTTGATCTCTTCATTTTACAGAACAAAGTGGCAGTATGTTGGCCCATTGGGTAGAGGTGCTCCGGGAGTCAAATCGATTGAATGCTTGACCTGAAAGTGCAAGTGTATCCCTGTGGGTGAGGACAAGATATCCCTGTATTCTTCCACAACCATATCCACTTGCTTCTGCTACATGGAGGAACCCTTCCCAAGGGCCATGGATGTGGCCACGATCTTCCCCTTACTTTAAGAGTGAATCAGAAAGAAAACAAATTTCCTGGTTTGGGAGAGGATCTTACTGCATTTCTTAACAAAGATCAAAGAGATGGCAGTAGGCGAGGCCTAGACTCATACACAACATGATGCTTCCATAAGTATGGTTGGCCTAATAATACATCAAAAAATTCAAGAGGAGAAATGTCATGTAGTACCTCATCCGTGAAGGGTTTGATGCTATAGGGAGCCACTCGATGGTGTATGGCTACGGGTGTGGTGTGGTTAGTAGGCCTAGCCGCTTAAAAACCTCTGTTGAGATGAGGTTCTTTTGGCTCAAGTTGTTGACAATGAACTGCAGCAGCGACCCCTTGACCCACATTTGTGAGTGGAAGAGATGCTTCCCTTCCTTTGGATCTTCAGGCTCAATCTTCTAAACCTTGGCGGTGGAAATGGTGGCATTAGGCTTTGCATCAATAATCTTCTTCCCTTTGTCATTTCCTTTATCAGCGTCTGACTCAGAGTCGAAACATGCATTTGACTCTGAAGCCTTCAGCTTGGCCACCAGTGACTGCTTGGCGCGACACACACTTTTGTTGTGAGTGGGTCTCTTGTGGAACTAACACCACTTCACTATGTCCTTATTCATCTTTGTGGTGTTATTCTTTGCTAGCAACTTCAATGGGTTGTATTGGGCCACCCTGAATTGGATTTGTCCTTTGTTATGTGGTTTGGGGGTGCCCTTTCATTGCTCTAGATTCATAGATCCAAAATCTCGCTTCTTCTGTTTAAATTTATGCTCGATTCTTACAATGTATCAGTATGCAAGCACCAAGCGAGCAGATGTTCAGGAACTCCATGTCATCTTGGATGTATTTGTGTAGATAACCATGGTACTTAAGTACCAGATGTCACTCAGAATCCTTGATACCCAACTTTGTGTGAAGGGTATGAAAAATATTTGTGAACTCTGACACATATTGGCCCCTTGCTTACCGTAGTGTGGTCCATTTTATGTACTTATCTTCATAGCTCCTGACAGGGTAATATTGTTCCTTGATGGTGTCTCAAAAATAATTCCAAGTGGGTGTGGCTGAACTAGTGAGGGTTCCTTCTCATCCTTCTTCTCACAGTAGGTTTCCCACTAGTCGTTGATGTTCGGGGCGGCTTTGAGGAGTGAAAAAGTAATATTTCCCCTATTGGAAAAATCATGAACTAAAAAGTATCCTCCCAATAGTTTTAACCATTTATCTATAGAATTTGCATCTATCTGGACTTCAAAAATGGGAATGTCAAAGTTGACTTGTACCTTAAAGGGAGTGATGCCTCCAAGGTGGTTTTTGGATGAAGATGTGTCATCTGTGCGCATCTGCGAAAGGATCTCGACAAAATTTTCCATCATCTCATTCCTCTGTCATTTGAGGGCTTCTTTGAATAATATTTTGAAAGGATCTCCTGCTCCCTCATTTTTCTTTTCTTCCGCCATGGGAGGTCGACGACATCGGTCTTGTAAAGGTTCAACTAATTCAAGCCCTAACTCCTTATACCTCGACCTCGTTGGGGACATCCGTAGAACAACACAGAAAGAGAAAACCGCTATGATACCACTGATCCATAATTATGAAAGTGCAAAATGAAATACATATATAAACAAAAACATAAAGCTACAGGGAAAACAAAACTTCAATTCATTAATAACAAAGTACTGAATTTTTTTACATGCAAAATGGAAAGATATTAGCTTGGGTGATGGTAGCTTATCTCTGAGAAGAGATGTGAGACTACCTGCCTTCTGAATTGTGTTACAATGAGGCTCAAAGGCCTATTTATTATTCAGAAACAATAGAAAACCCTAAATATCTAAAAACCTAACCCAAGGAGATGAAGCACAAAAAGTCTATGGGCCTCGGTGGGGTAAATTGATACATCAACTTCCCGGGGTCGTAACTTTGGCATATGATTTTCATTTGACTCATACGATACCTCATTAGAAAGATCTATTTGAGGACTATAACTATTAATGATAATCCCTTGCCATAGGCTATGGGTTTATCTATTCCCCAAAAAATGTTGTTTAGGGCCTCAAAACGGCTCCAAAAGTTCATGACCCGGAAAATAACCAAAAATAGTAAATTGTGCTACAATTAAGGAAACTGAAAGAAATAATATTGGGGGTCCATGTGGAATAGATGGGTGGCCACCAATATCCACCTTGATCATTATTAGTAGTGAGATGTGTTGTATTTACAGTGATAGATCTCGAGTTAGGTTAGAGGTACAAAATAAATGAGCCCTTAGTGGTTGTTAATGGGTCATTTATGACAACCTCAGTGGATGTAAACCAAATCTCAAGGAGGTCGAACCATTAACTTGCAAAAAGAAAGGTCATGAGTTCAATACTCATGCAAGAGGTTCAACCTCTTTGATCTCAATTGTGCTTTTGCAATTGAGTTCTTAGGTAACTTTGCAAAGTAGATATTCTCACTACGACCTCCTAACAAAATGATGGATTTCGTTGTGTGGTGAGATGATTTCAATCCCATTGAATATATTAAGTTGGATAGTGATCACTTGCCTAACTATTGACCAGAATCATTTAGCCAAATAAAAATAATAATCAATCACTTATCTAGATTAATATGTGAAATATTAGGCGAGGGTTCTCTATCACCAACACCTTCCAGTGTGTGCACATAGAAAGTTGTTGTAACCACCCCTCCCACATTTACCCACTTTCACTGGCCTACCAGGGTAAAAGCCAGAGAGCTACTATGACATGACCCAACCTCCTAGGTCCTATTAAAGAAGTGGGGCCAACTACTGACAATAAACTGACATCTTGCAACATCCTATTGGGCTACAAGTCACTCAGAGGTTGAGCAACCACCCTAGGTGGCCAAATCCTAAGTTGGACCACCTTTTACTTGCCCCAGTCCTTCAACTGCTCCCACAACAAGGCATCCATGTGGTTGGGAGCCTCCAACCGCATGCATAAGCCTGCATCCATGCGGTTGTAACCCAAACTTTCCAGTTAGGAGCATGATGTCCTAGATTCTAAGATTAAATTCCAGATCAACCTCCAGACCACTGTCGAGAACTCAGTGAGACTTCCCGTAATGGTAAATGACATCACGACAAATCCATTGATACAAAACTTGATCAAAGACTTGATGTAACTAAGCCTAACCATGACAGTCATTTCATCAAACATATTGAGAACATGTAATTTACAGATCATGCATGCATATCTGAACATAGGGGTTTGATACTTATCTAAGAATAATCAAGGTGGTCTAAGGCCCTCTCACAATAGTTGCAATCACATTCGTTAGCTCATGCATTCATTAACCATTCATCAACAAATCAAACATATTAAGAGCCATAAGTAGAACATGTTATGAAACCATGCTTATAACCAACATATAACCAGAATAATAACAATGATAGAATAACCATCAAATCCACATAATAACAAGTACAAATACTCATGAAATACAAGAGGAAAAGAGCTCGTATTAACATATGCAAAAGCCAACCAAGTCAGGGACTTCCACATACCACCCGACCATAGATTGAGTTGAAGCAAATATTTCTTTTAGCCAATGACCCTCATGCCATATTCCAAGCATGAATGCGGGACTCACAACAAAACAACCAGGGCTTCCCTGATATTAAACCACCTCCGCCCTCAGGCTTTACCACAATCTCACCAAAACCGGTCAAGGGATTCCTAGGCCCAACAACCACATACACAACCAAAATTTAACACAATCCCACCAAAACTGGTAAAGGGATCACTAGGCCCAAAACAAGAACATACACTACCAGGATTTACCGTAATCCCGCCAAAACCGATCAAGGGAGCACTAGGCCCAAAACAAGAACATGCACTACCAAACTTTAGTGTAATCCCACCAAAACTGGTCAAGAGATGACTAAGCCCTCAACAAGCTTGGATGCCTTCTATTTTTTTACCAATACCTTGAGGAATATGCTTGTCTCCGCCTTCACACTTTACTGCAATACCGCCAAAATTGGTCAGGGGATTCCTAGGCCCTTGGGAATTTTCCTGAGACCACCTCTCCCGGTTTAGAAACCATTTGACATTCCAATTCTCAACCAAATGAAAGAACCCCATGACACCATGGCTATCCAGAAATGGCAAGGCAAATTTGAAACCACTGTCACACTTGGAAAGACCCATGCTAATGACAACAAGAGAACTAAATACATAAATGCATGTTACACTGAAATTTGTCACCATGACTGTCTGCAGTTAATATGGCTCCATCAACAGTCATATTATCCTCCTTGTCAAGCCTCATACCTCTGCTCTTCATGTCAAACTTCAAAAAGAGAGAAAGTCACTTAAAAAACATGTTTATCTCTGGGTACGCAGGTTCTCTCTACCTTGCCTGTGTGTACGCACTCCGAACACATTGTACCTGCGTACTTGTATGCTCTGTAAGCCAAAGGATGGGTGCGTACCCCTGTAAAGGTCAAAAGGCGCGAGTTTCATCTTTAAAAAGTTACTTGTGGTCACTTCTGGAGCCTTCTAGAAGAGTGTTTGACGTGTATTGAGCGCCTCCAGATGGTTCAGGCATCCCTATGATAGAGGAGCTTATCCCATCAAGAGAGGAGCTACCCCATCCAAAAGAGGGAGTATCCCATTGATGTTGGAACTGAATAACCTCCTCTAGAATACTATAAATACAGGCATTGGCCCAAAGGAGGGGAGGTTAAAAGCTGAACATTCCAAAGGGTAAATGCTGCTGGAATTAGGACTTCCATTGTTGACTTGTGAGGAGAGATCACTATCCTTCCTTGTTGCCACATTGGGAGTGGGTGAGCTTGTCAAAGTAAAGGAAATCTCTTGTTGGACCCTGGGAGGAGCTTGCACAACACCAAGGCTCAGGTTGTAATGGTTCCTTTTTTGTTTCCTTAATACAAATAAGTCCATTCTTCTCAATGAATTGTTGTTAATGAATTATTTCATGTACTCCTTGGTCTATGTGATGAATATGCTTTGTTTTATGAAATATTCAGGTGTTATGTAATCGTTTGCTTTGTTAGTGTATGCAGGTCTTAAAGTGAAGGAGGAGCTCATCTGGATCAGCAAGGCTGGACTGCAACAACAAGCGTTGGACCTAAGGTAAGATCGGAAAACACTTGGTTTCTCATAGAATAATGTATGTTTAGAGAAGGATTGCTCTTGTTTGGTTTGTTTGTCACTAGAGAGTCTTAGACTCCTAGGGAGGTTAGGTTTGTCCGCAAAAATAACTCTTTTTCGGCATGACAAATTGGCGACTCCGCTGGGGAATCCATTGATGTGATTGATTTTTCCTTTGAACATTACTTTGATCTGAAAGAGTCTTGTTTCTTTTGCTTTTTGGTTGCTTGACTGTGTTTTTGGGTGGCTTAGCTTAGGGTCGAGTTAGAACTTAGGTTTTCTTTGTTTTACAGTAGTACGCACCCTCTGCGTTAGACACAATGCGTACTTGTACGCACTGTATTTGTGTACACAGAGCGTGCACGCACCTGGTTGAACAGGCTGCCTGCGTACCCTGTTAAAATTAAGAAAATTCCCTTTTTTATCATTTTTTCCTTTTAGATTTTGGTTTTCTTAGTCTTTACTGCCCAAATCCCTGGTTGACTGTCAAAAATCTTCACCTGCACTTGTTCCATTAGTGTCAAAAGTTTTAGTGAAATTCCTCGAAATTTTAGCCTTAGGGTTTTGATTTTTATATTGGTCCTGTAGTGACTTTGGGTTTAGAAGTTGCAACGCCTTAGATATCTTTGGTTTTGTCAGTCTTCTTAGGAGTCGGACCAGTTGAAAAATCTACCCTCGTGAGCGACCTACCTTTGTGTTGCCTCTTTGCAAAATTTGAATATAACTTATTCATTCAAAGTTGTGAATTTCATTTTCAAAAAGACCAAAAAAGATTGAGTTTTTGTTTTGATTAGTTTGTGATTTTGCATAAACTAGTCCTTGGATTAATCATTGCCAAGTAAAACATCCCGGAATCATCCTAGTAAGCTTTTGCTCCTTAGATTAACTTGTTAGTGAAAGATTAGGTACATTTCCTTTGATTTTCTTTTGAGTGATTTTTCATAGATTTTCATAAATCTTGAAATTGCTTTGATTAGATTAGTTTCCCATGCTTTTATTAATTAGGAAAATATCAATGATCTCCTTTGCAACATTTTCTTTAGAATAGAATTTGACGTCTTTGAAAGAGAAAGGAATTTTTTCGTGAAGTAAAGAGTGGTCATATTTTGTGCGCTTTGAAAGATAAAGAGAAATGTTTCTTTGATTGTCTTTTGAGAAAGTTGTTTTATCGAAAAGATTGCATTCTCTCAACTCTCTTAATTAGAACTTTCATTGAAAAGAGAAAATTATCAAATCATCTTAGGTGCATCTTTTAGAGAATTGGAGTCGAGACCTATACACCATCAAGTTTCATTTCCATCACCTTTATCTTAAAGAACAACCATTAAAATCAACGCTTAAAGTAAAATTAACTTAGAAATTTTTATTTTCTAGGGCTCTGAAGCACCAACATAGATTAGGCTAGTCTCTTGGAGTAGGTGAGTAATTAACTCTCCAAGACTATTAAACCAAACAAGTAGCTTATCTTGTGATAGAATAAATCCATTTGTTACGTTTGTATTCTGGGAAAGCTCCTCTTAAAGGAGAAGCACGAGCTCGTGTCCGAACCAGTGAGGGGATCAATCCTCCCTCGTTGGGAACGATGCCGAACACGCACGTATTACAAACGGTAAACCTCAGATTATTGTTGAGGAGCCAGGGAAGCACTTATTGGTAAACCTTAGATTGACCATTGTCAAGGAGCCAGTAAGGGGATTGAGCTTGTTACTCTGCCCTTGCGTGCTGCCAGAGTGTAGACTGTTCCCCCAGGTATATTTGTTGTTGTTGGTAACCTTAGTGGCCATAATCTTAGGATTCTACCCAAGGTGATGGTGGTGGGAAGATCCCACTGTACCTGGAGCAGACGTCAGCTAGACTCACTTGGATTTTCTGGGGGGTTCACTTCACTCGAGACTGTTAAAGTGGAGGAACTTGGTCCAGTCTATTCATTAAAGCAGGTTGCCGGGGTAACTGTTCCACCCGCTCTTTCTGTACTGAATCCTACGAGGTTGGATTTAATCATCAACTAATGTTTTTGGTCCGGAAGCTACTATTTGTGTTTGGTTTGACGCCTTAGATTTTTAAGCGTGTGCTTCAAAATTGATTGGTTCTTTAGTGACCTTAGGTGTTTTTCTTGAGATTTTACTTTGATTTCGTGTGTAGTAGTTAAAAATCTTTAGCTGTGGCTGAACCACCGAGACGCTCCCGTAAACTTCGGGGCGAGTCTCCTGAAGTTATTTCCGTGGCCGATCTATTGAGGCAAGCCCGTAGATTACGTGGTGAACCTCCCGGAGAAATTTGGCCTCGTCTCGAAGGATTAAAGCTTCTTGTTTCTCCTGGTGGCACTAGATTGCTTTCACCTGAAGAAGAGCGCGATCCTGAAGCGATTGAGGTTTCTGAACTTACTAGTAGAGTTGCATCTACCAGTGCTACGAGTGAAGATCCTCGAATATCTGAACCTGTTACTCCATCTTCTAGTGGACCCAGTTCCCCTAGAGTCGAGAGAGTCATTACTGAAGATCTCCCCTCTGGTTTGATTTCTATTGAAGATATTACCCCAGAGCCAGATCGCGCTTCATCTCTTGAAGACGATATTATTTCTCTCGATCTCAGAGAAAGTGAATCTATATTTTACAGTCCTCCTCGAGCTACTACTTGGTATCTTTCGTTGACCAACTTCTTGGACAACTCAGTCGGTTTATCTCCA
>APFE031036906.1:0-15553 GCA_000404065.3 Pinus taeda | reverse complement strand
GATTTACTTAGAGTTGAGAAGGATCAAATCTCTTGAGATACCAAATTTTTTTAAAGTGAAAAGAGATTTTATATCTCTCAGCGTTTGGTTAGATCCATAATTAAAATGAATCTAAGTTGGTTTAATTATTAATTATAATTAATTGTAATTATAATTATATATATAATTATTAATATTATGTTTTTTATCTTATTTTATTTTTAGTTTTAGGTAATTTGACCAATTCAAAATGTTTTATCTATTGATAATTATAATTATGAATTATTTTATTACTAAGAAATGTTTCGGTGATAATCACATCAGAACTAATTTGTCGACGTGTTTCAAAACATCCAATGTGGTCCATCATTAGGACAAGATGGAGAATCAAATCTTGGCATCAAATTAAATAGAGAGAGTGTGATTTTCAAAATGTTTATAGGACATTACCTTACAACATCTCTACCATACTGGGTTGGAGAGCCCCTCTTGGCACAATTAAAAACTTAATTGATAAACCTTTACTTGTATTTGTCACTTCACTCACCACAAAAATCCTCCATATAACACTAACTATAAAATAAGATAGAAAAGTTAATCTTATGATCGAATCCAACCAATCAATATTATTCCCACACTTCAGGCATTCCATATGACCAGTCTAGATCCATCTTAACTCTGGATCTACCAAGTGCTAAGAGGAATCAATTCCCTTTTCACTCTAAAAGAGGTTTGCATTCAAGAGATTTTATCCCTCTCGTCACTTGGTAGATCTAGAGTTAAGATGGATCTACATTGTTTAATTCCCCCCTTAAATGGGTTATATTCCACATGAATACCATAGGTTCTCATAAACTTGAGCATAGAGATCATCGATAATTTGATAAAGCCAAGTTTGCCTTACGTGTGAACAAAAAATAATAAAATTAATAATAATAATAGCTTATAAATTTAATTTTTAATTATTTAGTTTGAAGTTATTTAATTTTAACATAGGGTTGTTTCTTTTATTTTATTTTGACCAAATCAAAAATGTTACTAGAATTAAAGCACGCTTCTACCATAAAGTGAGAGCACCTCTCGATCACAGTATTAAGAATAGATCTATCTATTCTACTCTAACCAAATGTAATAAAAACAAACTAGAAGTGCAAACATTTCCCTCGAGTTACACTGAAAAAGAGGTTGCATATTTGCTATAAAGTGATATATATAATATAAATATATCAATTCCATTTTATTCAAACTTTTATTTTCTATCTTTTGAACATTAATATTATTATTATCTTATTATTATTATTTTTTTTTTTTTTTTTTTTTTTTTTTTTTTTTTTTTTTTTTTTTTTTTTTTTTTTTTATCATGATATAAGATAATACTTTCAGACCTTTCTCACAAGTTTATATCACAATTATGGGCGAGACCTACTTCTTAACCAATTATATTTATATTTAATTATTTATATTTTTCCTTTCATCTTTTATATTGTGTGAGGTCTCTTTCTTTCAAATTAGCAATATAATTTAAAAATATTTTTGAATTACACAATTAATAATATTATATTTATTTGTTAGGATATTCCAACACATAGGAAATAGTTAAGTATAACTTGGTCTAGTGTATAGTTAGGTAAAGTGTGTTTCTTTACTATGTACTTTTTGTAACTTACAATCCAACTGCCACATATGTTCTAGACAAGAAGTGATCCAATAGTTCATTCTCTCCTTGGTATTACCGACACTTGATCTGTGCCTTAACACTCGATTGGTCCATGATCTCTATTTAAAGAGCATGGAGGGTCATTTGTGAAGTGACCGTTCATGAGAGAAGCTTATGTAAATTTTCTTTCTTTTACATTCATAAATTCCCAAAAGTGGCTGCATTGGCTCTGGTCGTGGATTGTTTCTCTCTTTGAGGGTTTTAACCATGCCAAGAATATTGGTGTACTGATTTGTGATATGTTTTTGAGCGGTATTCTTTGGTGTTCTATATAAGGAACTTACCCGGTAAATTCCTACACGATATCAGAGCTATTCGAGGGCCACATCAGTTGGTGATCCAAATCCAAAGCTGGTACAATTGCATTTGACTGTCATTTCTTAGATCCACTGTTTCTGATTGTTTTCAGGCCGAATGGATTTCTCTATTGTGTCAGAAGCATTTGTTCCTGTGAGGAGCCCCTTACGTTTCATGCGAAAAGGTTTTCGGTAGCCCTAGCTACGTCATTTTTAAGATCTGGAGGCAAAAAGAGGTTTTTCAAGTAAGCACACACTCCAAAGCTTCAATTAGCAAAAAAAAAGAAGAAAAAAACCCCTTCCTCATTTCCAAAAATTACGAACCTTTTAAAATAGCTCACTTGGTCCAAAGTTACTTTATGAGAATAGAAGTATTTGGCTCAAGTCTTTCTTTTTGTTGAGTTACATTTTCAAAATTCATTTGTAGCTTATGTTTTAAAGTTACTTTATGTAAAAGTGTTCTCACTTATTATAAAAAGTGAGTCACTTATAATTCCAAAGTCACTTTATCTTTTATTTAAGTTACAATTTAGTGGGTAGTTCATAAAATACCATTGTAAAAGTGACTTTCACTTATTTATAAAAGTGGGTCACATAAAGTAATATTTTTTTAAAAGTGAACTAATTAGATTAAGTTTGGAAATGGAAGGATTTTTTTTAAATATAACATTATCATTCACTTCCCAACATTCACATAGCTCGTTGGCATCTTCAACAACTTTTATTCAAAAAGCCATAACTTATTCATCCGAAAGTTGTTTTCAAAGCCGTTTTTTTAATCAGCCTAATTTTTCAAGATCTTTCCATTGAAATACTTAGTTTCAGCATCTTCAGCTTTAGATTTTTTTAAAATGGAAATTCCATGCCTAGTTATTCTTGACAACACCAACTACTTCCAATAGTTATCCTACATTGTGGATTTATTTAGAAGTAAAGGTCTTTATAGAATAGCCTCATGCTAAGAATCTAAACCTAAAGATGAAGATAAGGTAGTCAAATGGGAAAATAAGCAAGATCAAGCACATGGGTTGATAGGGATGTTTATTTCTCCATACCTTAGATTCCATATCCCAGAACTTGATACCCTTGATGAAGCAACAAAATAGCTGAATAAAGTTTTTGGAATTAAAAATGAAACTAGAGCCTATCAACTCAAAAATGAGTTGCTTACATTGGACCCCAATAATTTTTCTTCTATTGAATATTTTTTGTCCAAGTTCAAGATCTTTAGACTTCTCTTGGAAGGTGTTAAGGTTAAGAAAGAAGATGGTAGCTTTATCTATTCCATTCTTACTAAGTTAAGACCAGCCTACTCTGTGTTTAATTGCACCTTCCATTCTACTAAAGATGCCTTTATTTCTCAAGGACAAGCCTATAAGTCCCCCTCTTTTGATGCCTTTTGTGGTTCTTTAATAAGAAAACAAGAAAAAATATTACATCTTGGTCTTCTTAATACTGGAAACTCTTCTAAGAAAGCCTTTGTAGCCTAGCAGCAACCAAATTCAATGAATCCTAAGAAGCATCATCCTAAAAATAATGGTCCTCAACCAAACAAGGGTCCTAAGCAATTTCAGTCTCAAAATGAAAAATCAATTCAACAAAATGATAAGGAAAATAAAAACAAAGGGAAGAACACCGATAGACATTGCAAATTTTGTAATCGTGATGGCCACTTAGAATCCAAATGCTTTAAGAAGATGCAAGTCTTGGAAGCAGCAATGAAGAAGCATAACATCCATTTGGAGCACTCTTCATCTTCAGGAATAACACTTTCTGAATGTGGTTGTCAAGCATCTTGGTCTGGTTATGCACTAAATGTATCTTCTTCTTCTCATTCTCATGAGTGGCTCATTGATTTTGGAGCTTCTTATCACATGGCCAAAAACAAAGCCATGTTTTCTTCTTTAAATGATTGTAACACCAAAAATATATATGTTGGTGATGATAGATCTCTAAGTGTTGTAGGGACTAGAACTATTCATCTAGATAATGGTCAATTTAATGATGTATTATGTGTTCCTACATTATCCTGCAACTTTCTATTTGTATATCACATAACTCATTCAGGTGAAGGTAAATTCTTGAATTTTCACCTCACGATGTTGTAATTAAGGACCTAAGGGATCCTAGATAGATTTTAGCTACTGGCATTGCTAATGAGTCTACAAGGTTGTATAAGTTTAACAACTTTGCGTCATCAACTCTTCCCTCAGTATTTGTTGCTCATAATGATGAAGTGAGCAAACTTTGGCATGAGCGATTTGGTCACTTAAACTATCGCTCCTTCAAAATCTATGTAAAGAAAATATGGTGACAAGTCTTTCTATGGTATCTTTCAGAGATGGTGTTTGTATTGAATGTGTACTTGAAAAACATTATCGGGATAGTTTTGAAAAACGTGCCTCTTAGCATGCCTCAACCACTTTATAGCTTGCTCATAATGATTTATGTGATCCACTTCCAGTTGTTTTATTCTCTAGCTACAAGTATTTCTTAACTTTCATTGATGATTTCTCCATACACACTTGGGTATACTTCTTAAAACTCAAGAGTGAAGTCTTTAATATGTTCTTGGCCTTTAAAGCTTTGTTGAAAAACAATCTGGACATCGAATTCCTAAGCTAATATATGATAATGGTGGAGAATATGTTTAACAAAAAATTCATCAACTTTTGCACTGAGCATGGAATTCAATTACAACATATTGTTCCATATACTCCACAACAAAATGGTGTAGCTAAAAGGAAGAATTGCACCTTAAAAGAAATGGCTATTTGTATGCTTCAATCTAAAGGACTTAATCTTAAATTTTGGGCAGAAGCAATTAATTGTGAAAATTACATAGTAAATCGCACTCCTACTAAGGTTTTAAAGAATATCACTCCGGGAGAAGCATCAAGCTCAATTAAACCAGATGTAAGTCACTTTCATGTTTTTGGAAGTGAAGCATGGGCCCATATTTCAGATGAGAAACATAAAGCCTTAAAACCTAAGAGTGAAAAATGTATTTTTGTTGGATATTCTGAAGATGTCAAAGGATATGGACTTCTTCAACCTAAATCAAAAAATGTTATCATTAGAAGAGATGTAAAGTTTGCTTAAAATATATCGGCCTACAAGCCTAGTTCGGCATGTGTGCCACCTCTCTCTATCCCTTCTATTATGAAAATATTTCTTCTTCGGATGATGGCAATGAGGATGACAATCCTCCCCCACCTTCTCGAGATCCTCCTTCAGCTCTTTAGCTTCCGAAATGGGTTTGTGCTAGTCGAAATGCAGCAGGTGCTCTTGTAGGTGATCCTACAGATCATTGTTGTACACGTTCTCAGTTCGATAGAGCCTCTTCTTTACTGGCTCAAGCTTCAACAAATTATGATCCTGACACCTTTGTAGAAGCTTCAGGCCATTTAGATTGGGATGCAACTATGAAGAAAAAATATCGTTCACTGTTGGAAAATGAACATGGGACCTTGCTCCTCTTCCAAAGGCACGAAAACTTGTTAGATGCAAATGGGTCTACAAAACCAAGTTTGGACGAGATGGAAAAGTTGATAAACATAAAGATCGTCTTTTTGCTAAGGGTTTTTCACAAGTTGAAATCAATGACTATACCGAAATATTCTCCCTTGTTGCCAAAATGAAATCTATCTGCCTTATTCTTTCCCTTACTGCCTCTTTCAAATGAGAAGTCCATCAGATGGATGTTAAATTCCCCTTCTCGCTTGGGGACTTGCATGAAGAAATATATATGGAACAACCTCTTGCTTTTATACAAACATGCTCCAATCTTGTATGTTGGCTTAAGAAATCCCTTTATGGTCTCAAGCAAGCCCCCTAGACTTGCTATGCCAAAATTTATAGATTTCTTTTAGATACTGGCTTTCCTAGGTGTCATTCTAACAATATTTTCTACACCAAGAAAGTGGGTAAGTCTCTTATCATTCTTGTTCTTTATGTTGATGATCTTATCCTTACTAGTAGTGATCCCAACCTTGTAAACCATGTGAAGTTGAGCCTTAAAAAGCAGTTTGAAATGCTAGACTTAGGACACTTGCATTATTTTCTTAGTCTTCAAGTCTTGCAATCCAAAGAAGGTATTTCCCTTTCCCAGTCCAAGTATGCTTGTGATATTCTACGCCACTTTCACATGGAATACTATAAGTCAACCCCTTCTCCCTTTCAGTCTGGAGCCAAACTTTCAGTCACTTGTACTTCCCCCGAAGTTGATGCTACCTTATACCATCAGCTTGTTGGAAAACTTGTATACCTGATCCATACTCATCCTGACCTTTCCTTTGTTAGTGGCCTTATTGCTCGGTTTATGAAAAACCCACATGAAGGTCATTGAGAATCAGCTAAAATAATACTTCGTTATGTTCGAGGTACAGTTCAGTTTGGGATTCATTACAGTGTAGAAGCATCTCCTCTATTGGTTGGTTTCACAGATTCCGATTGGGCTGGTGACCCTGATGATCGAAAGTCTACTGCAGGTTATGTCTTCACTCTTGGTTCTAAATGTATTACATGCGCTTGCAAGAAACAAAGTGCCATTTCTCTTTCTTCAGCAGAAGCTAAGTATCGTGGCATTGTAGAAGCTAGTAAGGAAGCCCTATGGCTTCGTTAGATCTTGTCAGAGTTTGGTTTTTAGTAGCAACATCTAACTACACTTTGGTGTGATAATCAAAGTTCCATTCAACTATGCAAAGATCTAGTCCAACATATATGCAACAAACACATTGAACTACACATGAACTTCATCAGAAAGCTCATTCATAACCATGTTCTTGAAGTGAAATATTTTTCAACCAATGATCAAGTTGCAAACATCTTTACAAAGGCCCTCACAGAGCCGAAGTTTACTAAACTTCGATTTATGGTTGGAGTTCAAGAAGATGTCATGAAGGGGGGATATTTTGTAAAGCCTCATTCCTTCTCCTATTGTGTCATCTTTGTACATCCTTCAATCTTATCCCAAGTTGTTCTTAAGGGGGGATGTTAGGATATTCTGACACATAGGAAATAATTAAGTATAACTTGGTCTAGTGTATAGTTAGGTAAAGTGTGTTTCTTTACTGTGTATTTTTTGTAACTTACAATTTGACAGTCACGATATGTTCTAGACATGAAGTGATCTGACGATTCATTCTCTCTTCGGTATTACCAACACCTGATCCGTGGCTTATCGCCCGATTAGTCCATGATCTCTATTTAAAAAGCATGGAGGGTCATTTGTAAAGTGACCGTTCATGAGAGAAGCTTATGTAAATTTTCTTTCTTTTACATTAATAAATTCCCTAAAGTGGTCGTGTTGGGTTAGGCTATAGATTGTTTCCCTCTTTGAGGATTTTAAGCATGTCAAGAATAGTGGTGTATCGATCTGTGATCTATGTGTGAGCGGTGTCCTTTGGTGTTCTATCTAAGGAACTTACTCTGTAAATTCTTACATTATTTGAAACATTATCACCATATTTATATTTTCCCTTTTCATTCTTTTACATTTTGTGAGGTCTCTTTTTTCTTTTTCAAGTTTGGCATGATATTAGTTTAGAAACGTTTTAAATTTACACATATTAATAGTATTATATTTATTTGAAACATTATCATCATTATTAAATTCAAATGGTAGTTTGTAATGGGAATTATAATTTAGTTATGGTTAATTCAATTATAAAAAAATATAATTTTAATAAACATTTTATAATTTCATCTTTAAATCATATAAAAATTTTAAATTTACAATTTATTATTATAATATTTTAATTTTTTTATCAATTCTAAAGTTTAAGTTCTCCTTTCTTTCTTAACATTTGTCATCCTTAGCTTTTCCTATCTTCGTTGCTCTTCCATAAGGTCATTTATATTTATATCCATGATCAACTTCTTCCTCTTGACCTTTTTTCATCCTAATGATGAACCTAGATTAAGGTTTAAAACATCAATTCTTAAAAATCAAATGTGGAATGTTTTGAAGTTTTAATGGACAACATTGTAAATCATATAAAGTTGAAGAATGTAATTTGTGGCAAGGAAAGTTGAACATAAAAATATAGATACTAGAAGTGTGGCCACTAGCAACTATAGAAATCATCATGTTCCTTCTCTTAACCTCACTCAACCTACAAGATTGACACTTTAGTAAATGGACAACGGAAAAGCAATGGGATTATGTTTTAGTTGTGACACTAAATACAATAAAATACTTAGTGCAATGAGAGGATATTATTCTATAAAGATTATGAAGAGCAAGAAGATCAATAATTGGAATCATTGCACGATATAGAACTAGAAGATACTACTCCAACCATATCTTGTCATGCATTGGATGGTATTAGCACTCTTCCTCAAACTCTCAAAATAGAAGGATATATCAAAAATAAAAATAAAAAGTATCAGTGTTGATTGATTCTAGTAATACCCTAACTTTATTGATTGGAAACTAGCTAAACTTCTCAATTTATTTATATATCCAAAACCATGGTTTCAAGTAATAATTGTAGATAAAGGTACTACAAATTATTCAAGGAAGCACCATAGGATTAAGCTCACTATAGGGAAGTATTTATTGGGTAGTCCAATTATTTCAATCCAAATGGGTGGTGTTGATGTTGTATTACATGTTCACTTGTTATAATCATTGGGAACAATGACTCTTATTTTTAAGGAACTTTTCATGACATTTTACTTGGAATGCAAGGAAATTGAACTAAAGGTATCCAAGGGAAATCCTCTAAAGTGATAAGCTTCATTAATATGAATATTTTTCTAAAAATAGAACGTTATGGTGTAATTGGGAACAATGAATCTTATTTTTAAGGAACTTTTCATGACATTTTACTTGGAATGCAAGCAAACTGAACTAAAGGTATCCAAGGGAAATCCTCTAAAGTGATAAGCTTCATTAATATGAATATTTTTCTAAAAATAGAACGTTATGGTGTAATTGAATAATTGTTCTCACTAGATGTTCACACATTTAGACCCTTCATTTCCATGGGTCTCCAAAAAGTTATAAAAAATAATTCCCTAGAATTTAGAGAGATGTGTAAGTGCCTTCATCCTTATCCATAACATCATTCTTGCGAGGGAAAGAAAAGGTTCAAGCAATGGAGGACCACATAGAATTGAAAAAAGGTTCTCAAACTATCAAAGGAAAACTTTGTTATAATACAAATTAGGATGAAATAATAAGCAAGTCAATATTATAGTAAAACAAAATATGAAGTGGGGGATTATGTATTTCATAGGTTAGAACCATAAAAAGAGATGTGCCTCAAGCAACAAAAGAAAGAAAATAAATTAGCACCAAAGTACTATGGTCCTTATAAGGTATCACAAAGGATTGAAAGTGTGGATTACAAATTGAAGTTGCCTCTCTATTCACATGTACATCTAGTCACCAATGTTTCTTCCTTAAAGAATGTAATCAATAATAAGATCCTAGTTTTAGCAAAGTTAAAATTGTATAACAAGGATATACAATTTTATAGATCATCTCACATTATGCATTTATTATATTCTAATAGAAGGCCCCCCCACACCCAAACACACCTCTTGAAGAGACTTCTCATTCATTTTTCTCTCATTATTGAGCAGAGTTACTTCCCTTTCCATTTTTATGATATTTGGGTGCATAACTAAAAGTAGTATGAGATTCTTCCAAAAAGATATAGAAAGAATAAAATACTAGGCCATAAATCTTTTTAACTTACTCTCGTGCCTAAATATCATATGTAGAATAGTGATTGGCTAGAATTAACAAGGATCTCATCTCAAATGGGTTTCAATGGGAAATCCATTAATGAGGTGGAGTCCCCATATAAGAATGAAGTCTAGCATTATTTGGCCAAAGGGAGGGGACAATAATACTTCCTCTTTTGATATCGTGCGAAGGGGGCAATATATAGGCTTAAATGTATATGATACAATCCTAAGTGGGGGCATATGTGTAAATATATGTGTAATATGGGCATCCTAATAAGTAAGGGGCCAGATTTGCAATATGTGAATAGGTATATATAGAAATCATATAGTCATTATTGAGGAGAGGTGATTTGGATGTATTAATGTATTTGGGTATTTGGAGGAGTTTCTCCTATTAGTATCATATTGGAGATGTGCTCCATGCTCACATTGGTGTACATGGAGTGCAGTAGTTTTTAAGTATTTGGTTCTTAACATATTTCATAAAAAAGTAGTATAGATAAAGTCACATAACACGATTTTGGAAAACATTCCATGTTGAAGGGGAGGAATATGTGGTTTTGAGGAAATCTCTAAAGAAGTAACATGCACTACAAACAATTATATTAATTAGAGACCATATGAGAAAAAGTACGAGAAATACTAATCGTATCCTCAATTTTCTACAACATGGAGGATACGGAGTAGAAAAAGATACTTCTTCAACTAGTGTTTGAGGAACAACTATGGGGTGTTCTCACACCTATGTAGGAAAAAAATGCCCCAAGGCAAAATGAATGGACAATGGAATTTTCCAAGCGATTTTGGGATATTTTGAAGAAACATCTACTCTATATTGTGTAGGAATATTACATAAAAGATAATATCCTTAATTTTATTTCCAACTTCCCCAAGGTAGATGATCCTACACATCTTGATCTATTTAGAACCATTTCTCTTTAAAACTATACCAAAAAATTCATAACAACAATTATTCTTAGTAGCATGTAATCTATTATATTATAACAGATCTCTAGATAATAACAATGGTTTCTACACAATCAACAAATACATGATATTATCCAAGTGATTGATCATGTGACCCTCCACTCCATCAAAATAATAAATATTCCAACATTCATAGATAAAATTGATTTGTGAAAGGTGCATGATGTGGTAAGTTGGCTCTATGTGAGATTGAATTTAACTCAAGGGGGATTTAACACTAGGATCGTAAATTAATTGCAGATTTATATATTATTTTTAGCTTGAGGATCAATTTATAAGTTAAGCTATATCTTTTTCAATCCATCAAGGAGACATAAATATAGAAACAATTGACCTCCACACTTTTCTTCCTTGTCCTTGCAAAATCCACAAGCATGTATTAATTTGTTTGAGATATCAAGGTGCTCTTAAACGAGTTAAGGTGGAAGCATAAATATTATTCACTTATATACCCTTTATTGAGAACATGTTTGTGAATGGATATATGGATGAGGACAAGGAATTAGAAAAATCCCTAGAATTTTCTAACATGCTACAACAAGAATGGAGACCAATCTCAAGAAGTATCCCATCAACTATCACATGGTATTCCAAATTCAAAAAGATCTAATATGAAGGATTTTCTTTTCTCCACCATCTCAGTTGATTTTTTTATGACTTTTTCTTCTTAAATATATGACCAAATGATTACCAATAATAAAAAAATTGGATTTGGTTAATGGAAAACATTCAAAGTTGAGTCTAATTTTAGTGAGTTAATTCATTGTCTCTAGATGAGATGTGTCCCTATTAAATTAGTTCTAGAAGGTATTACAATATACTTGAAAAAATTGGATTTGGTTAGTGGAAAACATTCATAGTTGAGTCAAATTTTAGTGAACTAATTCATTGTCTCTAGATGAAATGTGTCCCTATTAAATTAGTTCTAGAAGGTATTACAATACACTTGATGGAGCTTGCATATATACCAAAAATGGTACTTTATAAAATCAAGAAGATCATGCTACTAAAGTTTATGCACTAAGGAATAAAACCAATAACCCAATATTGATATCACTTTAGTAATGTGGTATATTATTTGCTTTCCTAAATCATTTGGAAAATGGGGTTAGAAGGATAAATAATCGTTACCAATCCTCAATTGCAAATAGAACTTTAAGAATACTCAAGAATAAAGGCATCTAACAAGAAATAGTATATCAAAAATAGTTATCACCCTTGCATCTTACCGATTGAATTTTTAACCAATATTGATATTCCTTTAGTAATGTGGTAGATTATTTGCTTTCATAAATCATTTGGAAAATGAGGTTAGAAGGATAAATAATCGTCACCAATCCTAAATTGCAAAGAGAACTTTAAGAATACTCAAGAATCAAGGCATCTAATAAGAAATATTATATCAAAAATAGTTATCACCCTTGCATCTTACCGACTCAATTTTTTATTAGAGGAAGGTCTTTGTGGGGGAAAATCTATCATTTGGAAGAAAATTTTCCAAGCATTCAATATCATTTGGAATATTTTTTGATAGTTTAAAAGAATGGAATATATATTAAGCCAAGAGAAAATCCTTAGTAGGTGTATAGGATAATCATAACCTTTCATCAAAACTAAAAGAGCCTCTTTATTTCAAAAATCATCTCACCTTTCAAATACATATAAAATAGGACCAATGCACTAGTTGATGGGAGATTTAGACATCCTTAATCAATCTGAGTCTTCCAGTTGAGCATGATGAAAGAACATTAAGCTTCATAAATATATTATTAAGGTCAATGATTGAGAGATTAAACACACCCAATATTGATATGGGTTGGGAATGTGGATTAAGGAAATTACATCATCATACTTGTTAATAAAGTTAGTTAAGCACAAAAAAACAATGGTGCAATACATTGGTGGTAGTTTACCTTGTGGAGCTTGAAAGCTCCATTAAAAATATATTCTATTGGTGCATATTGAGTAAAAAATTATTTCCATGTGTGATCCATAAATTGTCTTGGATATTCCAATAGTTTGTTACAAATGATCTGATAAAATTATACTTAAAAATTTGAAATACATTTATCATTATTTATTTTTCTTTGTATTTCTAAATATGTAAATTCATTTTTATTACATACGCATGCAAATTATAATGAGGCAAAAAATATAAATAGTGAACTAAACACTCACAAACCATGATTACCAGAAGATATAACTTGGGAAACCCTTTCGGTAGAAAACTTAGTTGGAAGCTAAGGTTGTTTTGCACTCTTTCTCTGAATAGAAAATGGTCGCAAATACAATGAAGGTATGTGGCTAATGGGTTACTACAGTGCTCGATCCTCTCTAATTTTTCTCTCCCTATCCATCCTAGCTATTTTGCTCATTCATGGAACAAATGCACTTGAAAATAATGTAACCCATTTTCCTCCTAGTTATAACACAACTTGATAGCCTACTAGTGGCAAGGTTTGACTCTCTTAACTCTTAAGTAGAGTTACAATATGGACTCTTATAGAGTCTTCTTCATCATGATCACGTGTCTTGCCCCTTTTCCTTTATTAATGGAGGTTGATGTGGCATCCTCCCAAATTATGGTGGTTAAAGCATGAAGGTTAACTTCTCAGTGGCATAACGTTTGCATACATACTCGCGTTGAAGTGATTCTTGTACTATTGGAAAGGTCTATACGTGTAGAATAGCGAGAAAAAAGGTGTTTCACTAAGGTGGAAAACTTTCAACCCCCAAAAAACATCGTTAGATGCCTCAAAATGCTCCCAAAAGGTTTCAAACCCCAATTTTCTAAATTAGGTCCCAACGATAAAAATAGTTCTATGAGTTGATTCCTCCAATTTTTCCAATCTAAAATCATTGAGATGGATGAAAAACAATATACCCAATCCATATCAATGGGGAAACTGCTAGAAAAGGACGTGAGTGGTCCTAGTAAATGCATACTATCAAGAAGAAGTTGGAATCAAGTGCTCGTCTCATTTTGTTCTATTTTTTATTAGGGAACTATGGGATTCTATCAAAATATGGTTAAATACGTCGATTCACTGTAGGGATCAAATTCAAACTAGATACAAAATAATCTCCTAGAGTATAACTAGACTTCTATTCCACTTCATTCATTCTACTACATGTGATTAGAGTATAACAAGGCTACAATTTGACGATAGGTTTAAATCCCCTCAATAGGTTTTCTATATGGTATAGACAACCCTCTCACTAGAATTTAAGCAAAGAACTTATGAATCAATTAGGAATGTGGATCCTATTAATATTGATCTATACTCCCTGAAATGGTATTTTTTATTGTGCCTCACTAGGAAACCCTTGTCAAAATAAATCAAAGGGTATCCTTATCCTCAACAAAACTCATTCAATTTCAATTTAGCATATAATAGGCCATGGTACCAACAACCACACTATGCTAAGTTTCATTTTTTTTTACAATGGCTAGAAATTGAACATGATATTTAATACCTAAAGGTTTTTGGTAACTCACAATGGTGGGTGTTTGGTTGGAAGGTAAGCTTGATGTAAGGAATCTTAATCTACATTTCTTCCATTGCTTGTATTCTATATATTTATAAAATCACATTTCACATCATTTACTTCACTCGTACCAAGTGAGAAATAATTCTAGTGAATATCAAGAAGCAAGCTAGTTTTCATCTTGAACGAGGGCATATTTCAAACCATGGAAAATAGAGGCTCTAAGGATCCCACTATCATCACTCAACATTTTGTGTGATCAACTCTAGATGCCCTTCCAAAAATTTAGTTAAATAGAAAATAAACTGGCAGAAAAGCTTAGTGAGATTACCTCATTCTACGCGGAAAATCTTGGTTGTTCTGACAGTTGAACCGACTGTCCCCGACTATCACTGCGTTGGCCCTATGTAGGCCCTACATCAGTGTTAGGTCTCTATACCACTAGTGTAACCCGTTATTGTTATTAGTACAACCCCCTTATTATGTTGGTGTGCCCATGTAGTCCCCATATTGTTATTATTGTGCCCTTACATTATTATTGTTATGTTGGCTCTAATTATATTATGACCCCTTAGACTCCTATATATAGAAAGGAGGTCTTGACATTTGTATCATCCAAGAATTGTTCATTTGTGTAATGTAAAGGAGGTTGCCCCCTCAAAGATGCTGAATTCTAAGGCGTTTATCTCTCTCTTCTATCTTTTTGTGAGCTGGTTTCGTAACATTTGGTATCAGAGCTTTGGATTCTAGGGTTTCGCTGCTCCAAATAGGTTATCGTGGCATTTTCGCTATAACTTTTTTTCTGCGATGTTTCAGACGCTAAAACCAAAACCCATTTGGGTTGAAATCGTTCTAGACCTCGGGTCCCGAATTTCAGAGCTTTTTGCGCTATATTTGTGGAGATATGCTCTGAGGACGTTGGCCTTTTTATAGACTCTCGAATTACATTCCAAGAAGCTGACCTAGGGAAAATAGTCATAACTTTTGTTTTGAGCATTGGATTGAAATTTCGTCAGAAGTTATAGAACCAGGACAAAATTTAGTTTCTTGTATACATTTTTCATATCCAAAGGTCGAAACAGTAACATGTGGCATGTCGTACAAGTTCGCTCTACTGAACTAGTCTATAATCATGTCACCGTGGTAGATTTCGCATAACTCCTCCTTCGAGAATCCAATTTAGATCAAACTAGTGGCATTGGAAAGAGGATGCAGAGGACTGCTGCAGGTCGCGATTTTAGAACTGAAAGATCCAAAATTACATAGTTATAGTCGTTTCAAGATCGAGCTCCTAAAATCAAGAAAAAGCGAGATGAGGAAGTTTGATGGCAAGGATCTGGTAAATTGGATACTACAAATGGAGAAATATTTTGATCTACATGGT
>APFE031036905.1:0-11819 GCA_000404065.3 Pinus taeda | reverse complement strand
AGCACATCTTCAAGGTTCCCACACATGGCACCAAGGTTTTAATGCTCCTACAAATGTGTCAAACACATAGACAATGCACCATGGTCTTAATGCACAACTCGCACTGGTCATATTTAAATCAACGCATAATGGGTTATGCCATACGACATTCAAAACATGTGTATTGAATGAATAGGTGCAACACCATACACAGTCTTCAATCTCCCAGTTTCATTATTCAACACAGAATACGACTACAACAATCAACTATGATGTTTCCACCGGATTGATACCATGTCAGCTTCAATGCAAAGAGTAGTGGGACAACATATGGTAGAGGAAATAAGACTTACAAGGGCAGAAAATGATGCCAAAAAATGAGGAGCTGGATCTGATACCATGTCAATCCAGGCATTGGTAACTCCACAACGTGACTTTTTTAATTGCATTAACCAAAGCATGAATATATACATGAGTGGAGAGACTCTTGGGATTCGAATTCCAAGGTCTCTTGGTTTTCTCCAATTCATAACTGAAATAATAAAGTACTTACAATATTTACAATAATCCTAATCCTTTCAAATTAGGTGTCAATACATTTTTTTAATAAGTAGGATATCATTATTTGTATTAAATCAAAGAAGTACAGTCACCAATAATAGAACTAGTTGTTACAGTTTCATAATGGGCCATGATGTAAGAATCTAAGCCCAAAATAATTAGAACAAGTGCTATATATATACTCTAACATAAAATAGTGACCGTAAATAAGATACAATGGGTAATTATATCTTAGCTTAGCTAGAAAAAATACTTCTAAACAAAAATTGAGATCACCACTAGTAACAAAATTGACTAACCATGATAAATCAAAACACGAGTTCACTAAAAACTAGACATGTTTACCACAAAATAACCCAAAAAGTTAAAGAGGAAGAAGTTGATGATTAGATGGGATTGGGAATCACCCTCTCCACTGAAGATACTTATCTTAAAAAATTTCCACAATGATAACACCTTCATCCTCTAGAAGGCCTCTTTTGGATAAGGCATCATCCCTGGAATTCAATTCTCTATGAAAATGTTGGAAAGGAATGTGTTGAAAGTGTTCTTTTAGAATTTTGATTCTCTCCTTCCAACACAAGAGATATATAAATTTGAGTTGATTTATTTCTTGGAGCCATCCTAGCACACACTGAGAATCTCCTTGCACTTGAATTGAGGCCACCTTCATGGAAGCAACGACCCAAAGAAGATCCCAACAGGCTACTAGCTCTGTGTTTGTGTTGGAACATGATCCCATATTTAGATAAATTTTCATCAAGGTTTTTCTAGGTATATAAATAGAAAAATCTCCACCACAACTTCCATTTTGCTGAGGTCCATCGAAGAAACGAGATCTTGCACCAGGAATGCCAAAGGGAAGGCAAGAATGCGTTGCAGATTGGGATTTTTTCTGTTTCAGATAATCATGAAAAAAATTGAGAATCTGAGGAAGGATCCTTTAAATTCTCATCAGATGGTTTTCAAAATTCATCTTATTACGAGTTTTCCAAATTCCTCAAGCCACATAAACTGGAAGGAACTTATGAATCCCCATATTTTTGTCCCACCAGAGTAAGCAAGTTTCCAAAAAACTGAAAGGAACGTAAACCCAGAGGTTGAGACTTATGATGACTTCCTACCACAGGGCTTCTGGAAAAACACATTGAAAAATAAATGCTCAACTGATTTAGACCCTTCTTTACATAGAGGAAAAAATTTTGGCCTCAAGAAACCTCGCTTGGATAAATTATACCAAGGTAGAATTATGTTTTCCAACGTCAACCAAGGAAATCATTTAAGATTTGGGGGAATGTTCCAAATCCAACTTTTTTGATACCAGCATTTAAACTGTGATACACTATTTTCAACTAAGATTACTACATAGTCTAGCTTGGTTGTGATTTGGCCATATTCCGGACTAATTTTCCAAGCTATGGCATCCTTCCTATCATTAAGAATGCAACCAATTCAAGATATATTTAGAGTGTATCCCTCCCATTCCAACGCCAGAATACCCTGCAAGCCCAAATCCAATGAGGATTTCCATCTTCCATTAAAAATTCCCTCAGAGCCTTGAATGAAAGCATGACTCATTCTTGAAATTCCAATCATATTAAGCTGAATAATTAGTTCATGAGATAATTTGAAAAAGATTGTACCTCCAATGTATGGTTTCGTTCCAATATCAATGTTGTTACCATCACCTAGGTTCCACACTAGCCACCTTTTTATCCAAGCCACACCAACCACTAGAGCATTCCATATATTCGATCCTCCTTTTGAACGATGAGGGTTGTGCTAACCAAATCCATTCAGAAAAGGTTTTTTTTTCAAATACTTATCAGTGACTAGTGAGCACCAAATACTTGCACTGGAAATAACTCTCTAGATATTTTTCATTGCCAGGGTTATGCCAAACCAATGAAGGTTTTTGAACCTCCAACCTCCACAAGTTTTGGGTTGTGACAACACCTCATAATTAGGTGTCAACACATTTATTACTAAGTTGTTTTGATAAGGTTTTAGTTTTTTTTATTTTTTATTTCATGTAAAAATTGTATATTACGGAATATAATATGTTTAACATGGCAAAGAAACTGGAGTATGCCGTAAAACTGCTTCTTCTTGGCTAAGAGCTCATCTTCCTCGGACGTAAGGAAACAGGTTAATGCCCCAAGACCCAGAGGCATCTGGCAGGAGTGAAAGCCTGCTCCCTTACGGACCACCAGCGGGTTATTACAGGTGGCGTGGTTTTCCTTGATAACGGTGATGAGTCAATCCGATATTCGCGGATAGCAGCCAGAGATGGCTGTCCTCATTGTTGGTTTGACACCTGAGTTTGATAGGTTTTGCCACCTTCGGAGAACATGGCAAAGAAACTTAATAGTTTTTCCCAAAAAAAAATAAAAAATTCACACCATAAGTACACATAGTTAAGGAAGGGGTTGAAATATACCTTCTAACAAATCCTCCATCTAAATTATAGTTAGTCACCACATTAGTAAACATAATAGAAAACATCATATTAATATATCATGAACATTTAAATCAAAATATATCTTTAACATAAAAATATGCCTTTAACATATCCATCTCAATTACACCTTTCACCCTCTTAGCAAACATAATCCATTTCAATTACACACATCACGATTAGTATAGTAAACATAATAGTCATTCTTGTTATGATCTTGCAATTTTTATAAACGACCATTTAAAATGCTAGTGATTTATTAAAATAACATTTCATTTTTTGAAGATTTTAAACAACCAATAATAAGATCATAGAAATAGTCTTCCATTGCTTTTCAACACATGATCTTTCAAATAAAATTGAAGAATAACCAAATTATTTTTAAAAAATTGCTTTCACTTTTTTATATTCAATACGACCTAATCTTTGTCTCTTTCAAACTTTAAATTAACAAGTTTCAAACTTCTTCTTTTTTAAGACACAAAACTATGCGAGTCGTTGCATGTGGACATCATGTAGCATGCAAAACATCAAAGAAATTCTCAATCACATTAACAAATAGGTAGAATCACCATGAGGATGGACAACACTGCCAAAGTGTCAAGGCACCCCTCAAACTGCTCTTGTTTTCCATTTGTTCAAATGAATTCCCTATAAACCGACAAATCTCAAAGTCAACCACCCTAGGGAAAATATTTTATGTATTTTGTGAATAAGCTTTGACAGAGGTGCATGGAAATCAACCCTTTTTTAGGGCCAAACAAATATTTTGAGGATTTGAAAAGGTCATGTGCTTGGCGGTTTCTTGAACCCTTTTGCCTATTTATTGGCTCTTGGTGGTTTCTTCATAGGTGTGTACAATGATAATGACAGTCTTGTAATGAGAATGGTACTTAAGGCTTCTAGTTTTTCATGGATTTTTTCATCAAGAGAAAACACTACACCTTGTTATTCCACAAACAAATTCAAAGGATGCATACAATACAAAAACATATTTACGAAGTCAAAGCTTCACTCAAAAACCTGAAAAAATGTACATTAGAAACTATAAAAAACCTTGTGGAGCCTACAGAAGATATGATTGCTATACAATCAGATTGCTCAAATGTTAACATTCACATAATATTAATTTATTGAGAAAACCCCTTCATATAGTCCTAGAAACTAACCATCGATAATAGATGGAGAAAAATAAACATGTCTCTGAGAGAGTACAAAAACAAGTAAACTGAATTTGTTTATCATAAAGAGTCCAATAGAATTTTCTACATTAAACTAAGTCAGATGATATAAATGAAAATTTCCTCTTTCAATTAGATTAGTGGACTATGATTCTTCAAAGAAAATGATTCTAAAGGCCTAGATAAGAGCTATTTTAGATAAGGAATCTTCCCTTGCATTTCATTGACTGTAAATATGTTGGAACTTAAGAAAAGTATTTCGGTAGAAATCACATAAGAGAAATTTTTGTCGACGTGTTTCAAACCAACAAGTATGGTTCATCATCAGGACCAGATGAAGAGGCAGACCATGGCAAAGGCTTACATAGAGAGAAATGTAGAGACCATAATTTCAAGTAACAACTATTTTTGAACAATAATATTTAAATTATGATATTAATTTATTAATTTATTTGAAAACAAAGTATTTATTAAGTAATGGCTTATATTAATGGCTAGATTTTTGAAAAAATAATTATTTAAATTATGATATCAATTTATTAATTTATTTAAAAACAAATATTAATAAGTATAGGACCTATATAAATGGTAGTTTTTGAAAAATAATATTTTAAATTAATTTATTAAAATAAAATAAAATAAAAATAATTAATAGAAAAATAAAACAAAAATGTTACACGAGTGAAATTATATATAATATATATATATAATAATATATATATATATATATATATATATATATTATATATTATATAATATAAAAAAAAAGTAATCAATAAAAAAAAAAAGGGTCAACAACAAAATATGGGGTTGAGGCCCATTAAACAAATAATAAAAATACTAAAAGGCGTTAAGAACGAATAGGATGATAAAATACTTAAGAAAACACGAAGGATCAAGAATATAAACTATAATGAAGAATAAAATAACAAAAAATACTATAAAAAGGACACCAATACCTACACAGATAAATAAGCAAACGAAATAAATCCCAAAAAGAAACCTAAAAAACTAGGAGGACAGGACAAGGACCCAACTTCTACTAATAATCCAACCATCGTCTCTATTCAAATTGTTGGGTCTTTTTTCGATTTCTAGGGCCTCCCTCAATTTATGATGATGGAAATGACTAACCCTAGCAACGACTTCGGCCTCCTCAATGCAGATGTGATGCTTAGATTTATCTGCATGCTTTGCCAAAGCAGAGGAGCGGGTACTGCCATGCTTGATGTCAGCGACATGCTCATGAATCCTTTGATTAATCGAGCTTAATCCTTTGATTAATCCTTTGATTAATGTTAAAAGTGTATCTTGGGAGGTACTCCCACAATCCTTGGGGTATTAGGTTTTTGTGGAGTTAACCCACAAAAAAGTCATTTTGTGGGTTACTTACCTAAGAGGTGGGCTTTCTATTGAAAATTGTAACTAGGTTTGGTCTTCATAATGATATAATTGTAATCATGACATTATATATTATTTATAAAGAAAGAACGAATATATTTTATTTTTGGAGTATGGGTTTCATACTCAAGTTTGAGTCAAAATCATGTTCTTCATGCTTTTAGGTCTTCTAGGTATTTCTAGGATAAAGAGTTAAATTGGTCATGTGTCATAGTCCCATTTGGACTCATTGTAATAAAGAAAAACATTTATTTTGTCAAGAAAAATCCATGGATAATTTGAATACCAAGTTGGCCTTAAAGGAGGGAATTTTACCCTCAAGAAAGGATATATAAAGAGAGGAGCTTGACTCATTTGAACACTCATCACACACAAGTTCGATCTGCATTAACGAAGAAGAGAAAGAGTAGCTGGACAAAGAAGAAGAGGAGCATAAGTCAAATTTTGTCAAATATTTTATTTCTTGTCTCACTAGAGTTTTTGAAGCTTCTAGTTGCAAGAGTCCTAAACTCGGAAGTAGTTGTTGGAAGCCGAAATTGCAAGAGCTGAAATTCTATTGTAAGGGTCGAAGTTGTAGTATCAAAGTTGGAGTATTGACATTTTGGAAGCTGCCTTGGAAGAGATTTTTCCAAGGGTGACTTGGGGCTTAGAGGGTTTGTTGGCTTTAGTCTTTGGGTCTTGGAAGTCTCTTTTGTATTCTAAATAAGAAGAGAAGCATTTTCAGGGTTTTCCCATTGGAGGGGTTTTTCCCCTGCTTGGAGCCTATATCTTGTGTACTTTGTCTTGTTGTGATCTTCATTATTTTGGTAATTTATTTATGAAAAAAGATCTAATAAAGTAATAAAAGGCCAACACTTACTAACAAGTATTTATCAAGCTAAGGAAAATATTTTATAATCTACAAGTCTCCAGATTTTCCAACATGGTATCAGAGCTAAGGTACAAGGAGATTGAAGATCACATCTTTGTTGGCACTATGACAAGGAGTGTAAGAAAGGGTTTCAACGTTCTTGGAAATATTTCTGCCCATAAAAAATTGCCTATTGAAGATAATCTCGAAGCTCATAAAGTAAATAATAAATGGAAGTTTGTTCTTTTCTTTATCGGACACTTTCAAAGATAGGAATGTATGGGTTATTGACAGTGGTGCCTCCAGACATATGACAGAAGAATGCAATCAATTCCAAACCCTATATAATGGTAACTCATCTCATTCAATCGAACTTGGATTTATGAAGAGATATTCAGTGAAAAAGGATTGGATCCACTTTGTTGGAGCTTGATTCTGGTGGAAGCATTCTATGTATGTTCTAGGTTCGAAGAAAAGCTTACTTTCTATTTCTTGCCTAGAGGATAAGGGTGATAAAACTGATTTTGTTGATGGAAAGGTTTTGGTTTTGGGTAAGGGCTCAAGTATTAATGATTCTAGGGTAATAGGGATTCATGAGGGGACATTGTATATACTTTATACACCTCTATCTCAAGCCTTGGTCAAATTGGAAGTGAGTCCTTTTGAACTATGGCATAGAAGATATGGACACCTTCATTATAATATTTTTCCATCTCTAAATCAAATGGTCAATGGAATCCCTGATTTGAAGGAAAAACATGAAGGGACCTATAAAAGATGTGCTCTAGGCAAGAAAATAAAGAAACCATTTGCAGGTAGTGACACTAGATCTAAGGAAATTTTAGATCTCATGCACTCAGATGTATGTGGACCTATGGTAGTCAAGTCTCTTGGTGGGCATCAATATTATGTAACCTTCATTGATGATTTATAAAGGAAGACTTGGTTATACCTTCTCAAGAACAAGGAAGAGGTATCCAAAAAGTTTCAAAAGTTTAATGAAGTGGAGAATCTAACCAAGAGAAAGATAAAAATTCTAAGGTTGGACAATGGTGGAGAATACACCTCCAAAGTGTTAATATCTTTCTACAAGGAAGCATGAATTAAGAGGGAGCTCATTGTTCCCTATAATCCTAAACATAATGGTGTGGCAAAAGGGAAGAACAAGACTATTGAGGAATGTGTCAAGGCTATGCTACATGATCAAGATATCCCTTAATTATGATGGGGAGATGCATGTATGGCAGTTGTTTACCTGCAGAACTGAAGTCCTCACAGAATTCTCAACAACATGACTATGGAAGAAGCATTTACAGGAAAGAATCCAAGTGTGGATCATCTTCGAATATTTGGGTATCTTATGTATATTCATATACCCAAGGACAAGAGAAAGAAGTTATATCCTACCAGTCTAAGAGGCATATTTTTTTGGTACGGTGTTTCATCTAAAGAATATGTAATCTATATTAAGGAGGATCATCAAATTGAAGTAAGTAGGGATGTCATATTTGATGAGTCTAGATTACAAGAAATCAAAGGATGTTTTAGTTGAATTTGATGAAGAAGAGATACCCATCTTTTAGGATATTTCTAGGGACAATGATGGTCAAGATATGACACCTACTCATGAAGATGTTGAAGGTCCTTGCGATCTTATACAACAAATGATTGTTCCAAAAAATCGAAAGAGGCCTGCTTGGTTAAGGACTACTCTACAAGAAGGAGAAGGACATACAACATCTAAGACTGTCAGGGAAAGTAAAATATTGAATAGGTGTTCTGGGTATGACATGTACATGACAAAGCTTATTGAAGCTGAAGGCTTCCTCCTATGAAGACGCAACTGAACATCAAGAGTGGATGAATGTTATGCATGAAGAATACCAGTCCATAATGAAGAAAAATGTCTCAGAAATTGCCCTTAGGCCGATTGACAAGTCTCTATTCACTTCAAAATGGATTTACAAGATAAAGCACATTGCAGATGGGAGCATCAATAAATACAAAGCAAGGTTTGTAGAAAGAGGCTTCTCACATAAAGAAGAGATTGGTTACGAGGAAACATTTTCTCCCTAAGCTAGATAAACAACATTAAGATTGCTTGTTTCATTAGTTGCTACTATGGGATGGAACATCCATCAAATGGATGTCAAGACAACTTTCTTGAATGGGACCATTGATGAGGAAGTTTACATTAAGAAGCCTCAAGGATTTGAAATAAATCAGAGGGAGACTCATGTATGTAGATTAAATAAATCTATAAATGGGTTAAAGAAAGCGCCTGAGATTGGTATGCAAGGATGGATGCATACCTGTTAAGACTTGGTTTTACCAGAGTACTGCAGATCCTAACATATACATCAAGGTGGCCCAAGGTGAAACAGTTATCATACTCTTGTATGTGGATGATCTACTAGTCATAGGTGTAGAGAATCATATTTTGGAATGCAAGAAGCAGTTAGCATTTGAGTTCGATATGAAGGATCTTGGGATTATGCATTATTACTTGGGACTAGAACTATGACAGAAGCCAAGAGAGATATACCTTGGTCAAGGTAAACATGTGATCAAGATACTTTAGAAGTTAGGAATGATCGGAAATTCTATGATGACTCTTATGATTACAAACGTAAAGAATTTGAGGAGTTCAGAGTCTAGTCCAGTGGATCCTACTTGCTACAGACAATTGATTGGCTCCTTGATGTATTTGGTGAATACAATACCAGGCATATGATTTGCAGTGAATGTCCTCAATTAGTTTCAAATGGAGCCAAAACATGATCATTGGATTACGGCCAAGAATATCCTAAGATATTTATGTGGAACCATACATCACTGCCTCCGGTATACTGGTAATAAAATCCAGTTCATGGGATATACAGATTCAGATTGGGGTGGCAGTGAGACAGGCGACACAAGCACAATAGGTGGATGATTCATCCTAGGGTCTTCCATGGTGTCATGGATAAGAAGAAAGCAGGATACAATTTTTTTGAGCAGTGTTGAAGTTGAATATGTTGTTACAAGAGAGGTCTTTCGGGAAGCAGTTTAGCTCAGGAAGTTGTTACCAGACTTGTTTGAGGGATTGCTTAGCCCTACATGGATACATTGTGATAATAAGAGTTGCATAAGATTGACATATGACTCGGTGTTTCATGATAGAACAAAGAAAATAGCTAATAAGTACCACTTTGTCATAAGCTTGGTACAAGATGGGGTCGTGGAGTTGCACTATCTACCTACAGATGAATAGGTAGTCGACGTACTAACTAAATCATTACCAAACAAGTGTCTTGAGTACCTGAGAGGTAAGCTTTGTTTGGTGGATATCTATTCCCTAATTGAGAAGGAGTGATGTTGGATAGTTCTTGTCTTTATGGGTCAAGCACTATACTAGGATTAACAACCATAAGTCTTAGTGGAGGCCATAAAGAAAGAATGGTGTCTGGAGGATTGGATAAGCATCTATATTGGAACTTCTTATGAATTGTAGAATCTAGGGAAATAATTTATTGACCGATTCTCTTTGAGGATGAGGTAGCGCATCCAAGATAAGAGTAGTCAAAGAGGACCAATATTATTTGAGGATTTGGGTTTGGGAATCCAAGATAAGAATATTCCTAAAAGAACATACCTTGTAGACATCCGGATTGTAGTGCCCACTCTAGTTTCCTGACTCTAATATGACATTATCTTACATACTTTAGTCTACGAGTAACTCAGGCTGAGGATCCAGAAACGTGACTCTATTATCAGTGAATGTCATGGTTATGTATGTTCTCTATTAATATTATGATTACAAGATAATTAATGGTTATGTGTACTCTCTATTGATATCATGATGGTGATAGTAGTAAAGGATAGACATGTTTCTATTGATGTTATAATGATGATAGCTTTGATCTATATGTATGGTTCCATTAAGGTTATGATGATGCTAGTCATGATGGAGGTATCCCCTATGTTAGCTACTTACATTAGTTCTGGTTCACAATGAACAACGATGTGAATGACCAGGTGATGGTAATAATGCTATTATGACAATGACTAACACTGAAAAACCTGGTTACTGATTATTATTGAGTATGGCAGGAAAACTACCAGAGGCACTCGCACATGATGAGTTGAGGACACTTGGTTTGATGAAAATTTCTGTTATTTTATCTTTGAAATTCTAATTGATTTTGAAACCTGCTATATATGTTTATCTATATTCTGATGATATGTTAATGGTTGCAGGCACAGATGAGTTGCTTGGCCGAATGACTCACATATGGGTGATGGGGTTGTACAGTTGGATGGAACTACATGGGAGGGGTGGGACAGAGTCCCTGACCTCACCCACTAGCACTCCCGCCGTGACTTGGGCTGGAAGGGTTGAAACACCTTTGCCTTGAAGATCACGATGCCATGAGTCCCAAAGTTGGGTCGCTCATGAGGAACCTACTGGGGGGCGCGCATCAAGGCGAATTCCTTGATCCCCGACACCATTAGTCTCACTATAGCAGGCAACATGAGAGACGATAGCGGTCTATGACGTTGCACGATATTTTCCCCTCGCAGTCACTGGATGCTTGAAGGGCAAGTGGTGTGGCACCCTTGGAATTTCAGGGGAAATTCTTGAAGGGCATGACCAACTTGGCACCCTTGGTATCACAATTAAACTGTTAGGTGTGGCACCCTTGGAACTTCTAGGGAAGTTCTTGAAAGGCACAACCAAACTTGGCACACTTGGCATCACAATTAAACTGTTAGGTGTGGCACCCTTGGAACTTCTAGGGAAGTTCTTGAAGGGCACAACCAAACTTGGCACCCTTGGAATCATTAAAAATAAATGATAATAAATAAATATAAGTAAGGAATGAAAACTAGGTAGTTACATCAAGGGTAAATGATGATTAGAAACCAAGGTAATTAAATCAAAAATAAAACTTGGAATAAGGAGGATCATAGGATGAAATAAATAGAGTACCTTAAAAATTCTACCCTCCCCATGTTGGAAAATACTAGGTAGATTAGGTGGTTTAATTAGATAAAAGGGGAAGACGAACATAATTGTAAGGATAAAGATTAATCCTAAACCAATTAAACCTAATTAAGAAAAGATGAAGGTGAATTAAAATAAGCAAAATTAATTAAATTTAGAGAAATGTAGAGAAGCTCCATGTGGCATCAACCAACATAAGAATATCCATCTAAGAGATAACCTGAGTTAATCTAGGGAGTAGATTGGGGATAAAATATTGACTCATTAATTTAACTTCAAGTAATAAACACAATTTAAGGAATAAAAGGGGGGAATAAAGAGACAACTAGGAGAAGAAATAGGAATCTTGTGAGGTGAGGAAAATATTAGTTTTAAATAAAAACTTAAGTAAATAATTTTGGG